>QNGE01000723.1:170930-235816 GCA_008508345.1 Paragonimus westermani | reverse complement strand
CAAGCCGTCACACCACGTCAAGGTCCAGTCTCACCGTGAGGAATAGAATGCCACTTAATGTATAGGGCGTCTGTATAACCTCAAACCATTAATATCAAGATGCTTACGTTACGCAAGGAAACATATGGGTTCTGTGGGAGAGTAAGAAGGCATCTCCCTTGCCGCTTTCACTACCAGGCTTCACGGATAACTCAAACAAGCAACAACACTCACGTCACCGAATCTGAAAAGCCATCATTTCACCCAAAACCTTCGGTTACCGACTTCACAAACCGTGATGGCCCCGATCCCATGGTACTGAACATCCGTGAGCCGCGAGAATAGTGGACCGACTCTCCAGAAGCAAGATTGTTACGCTCGTTTGGCGCCCTCACTTCCTAGATCGAGTACGACAAGATTGAGACAGTTCACCGTTGATGATACTCCGAGTTATCAAATCGAATGACGCAAGCAGTCTGCTTTTCTATGAACTAAAAATAGGTTTGTCAGTGCACGTACACAGCCGGTATGCGTCCGTCCTACATTAGTGGCATTCACAATCACAAAAGTGATGATGCGATAACGACTTGAGAACAGACCCCTCCGTCTATCCGGTTAATAGGAGGCACTACGAAAGTGACGCTAACCAACAGTTATTACGACACCGAAAAATGTATACATATTTAACACGACAAAAAACAGAAAGTGAAAGACGTACCAAACGAGAGGAAATCGGGGACTGTGAGTTAAAGATGTGCAGGGAGAAAAAGCATTACACTGGTGCAACATGAGCGCCATTGATCTCTATTCTTCGCTATTTCAGAAATTGTCTTCAACAAAAGGCGTTCACTGTTCTTTAGACACTCAGTCAGATAACAACCTATTGAGGCAACCCTCAGTGTCGTTGCCTTCATTCCCCCGAACTGAATCATTCGTTAGCCACTACATAAACGCCTCTAGCCTAACCCAGCACCCGCAAACAAGGCACGGCATGGCGGGCGCTGAGTTGGCATTTGTAAGATGTAACCATGCCGACGAAGCTTCAGACGAGATCAGCAGATTTAAGGATCGACAGTCTGTCCGACTAGAAGTCACGTCGGCGAACTTCATCATTGCTAACATGTCGGGGGCAATGATAGTTGAAAACGGATACTCCGTAGACATCCTCCGCGCGAACAGACCAAGTCTCGCATTCATGACGGCATCACACACCCGAACTTTTACTGGAAGACTGAGATCGTGTAGGCGCCACATACGGCGTAGGTTGGCAAGCGCTATACGATTTTCAGCCATATGATTTGTGGTTACGTCGGACATTCTACCAGCGCTGGTGCAACTCTTACGATGCACGAAATCCTCGACTACCTCCAACTGTTCACTACAATGGACGAGATTAATTGCAGAGTCCTGCCGATCTTGCAACAGCACGTTACACTTAAAAAATGTAAGGGCCACAACAAACAAACTGAAACTTCTAATTTGTCTGCATTGTTCTGGCCTCAATATTAACTATCAGTGATTTCAAAAACATCGTCTGCATACTATAAGATATGGGAGTTTGACATCTGGAATCACTTTACATCTCATTTGCAGTCTGCTATAATGCACTTTAAGACTTCGTCCACTGAAGAGCTGAATAAGAAAAGGGTCTAGGAAAGCTTGTCGGATCCCGCGTGAGATTCTGAAGGTTGGTGATTTGAGTCCTAAACAAGCCCGAGTTTCGATTGTAAATTGCCTTCAGGATGTCGACATACTTCTCAGGCAAACTCTTACTCGATAGGCAGTCTCAGATTATAACTTTGTCAATTGAATCCAACATCCCTTTGCTGCCTAAAAAACAAGTGTAGGTCGTCTACATGAACGTCAGAGTTCAAGTATCCGGTGGAGTGCAAAGATGTGAACAATGTAGCCATAACCAGGACAAAATCCGGACTGCTCCTCGTGAATAGGCTGTTCGCGCATTGCGCTCTATCTGCAAAGTACAGTGACTACAAGCAGATTCTAAGCAATAGGAATCAGACCCATTCCTCCGTGGTTGACGCATGAAATGTGAATTCACGCTGAAAATGCAGATAACATTAGCCAAGTCCCAATCATATGCAGACTATACTGACTCATAATCTATGGAGCAGAGCCACCAGCTCTTTAACTAAGGTTTGGGTCTCATCTACAACAAAAGCGGAAGGGAGTTTGTCTGGGATGAGTGCCTTGTTTCAGTAACTTGAGCTCAAGTGAGGTTAGTCGCTCTGAAAGAAAAGCCAACAGATATGTGAGTGCAGAAGATGCTCAGAGATGCAGTCAACGGAGTAGGTGGTCAGTTAAACTGGTGTTGGAAGTGCTCAATCCAGTGTCCTAAATGTCGTTTCAGGTTATGAATAGGCTAACAGATTATATCGCTCATACGTGGCTTCCTGATACCCGTTGGTTGAACGAGAAGAAAAGGAGTTCGAGAGGTCTCGGTAACAGCGGTCTGTTCCACCTCGACGATGCGTTGTGGGCACCGGTCCTCGCGATCCTTTCTTATTTGTTCCCGGATCTCAACGCGAACTGAATTATGGCTGTTGCCAGATGGAATATTCCGGTGATCGCAAAGAAGCCTAGTAGTTTGCAGCCAAGTGTACCTCAGTGTCGTCCGTTGGGAGGGATCCTATACTGGAGACAAGTGTGCTCTGGTGGGTATAGAGTTTGTTTGTAAGTTTAGATGCGCCCATTTGTTTGGCAAGGAAATGGTTTTCTACTAGAGAACAAAACAAGCTTGACACACATTAGTGCATGATCGAAATTCACGTAGATGCTACAGACCAACCTACAGTCTTGGAAACAGCCATCCACAGCTGACGACTGTGGTCAACCTGTGTCCGCGACTGATATGGCGATGGAGATCATCAGGTGATACAGTGATGTCTGAATCGCCGAAAATTAGCACTCTCCCGAAACAGACCGTTATCAGCAGAAAAATGCATCAAACGTTCACGTTATCCACTCAACTAGTACCGTAAGAGCGCTGACTAGTTAAGTTACGTTCTTCAGCACCCAGCCTTTCAATTTCAAGTACTCAGTCAGTGCTGCAATGTCCGTGCGCTGTACTGTAGGCAGAAGGTTAGTTAGATAGTGGTAAAAATTACCTGTGGCTGCCTCCGAACTAGTACCGTACCTTCGATTCCGAGTCAACCAACGCCTTCTCCGCGTAAGCACTTACAGCAATTCCAATACGGACTCGGCAAATGGCTTAAGCCGTAGGATCTCCAGGTAAGAATACGCTTTACGCGCATGGTGGAGTGGCCAACAGAGAGTGAAAATGTAACGCTATGGCAGAATCCTGAGGCCATGTTCCGGCAAGATAGTAGATGTCGATGGCGGTCTTCAGTGTACTTGAAGCAGCCACCTGTTGACCTATCTACATTCGTTCAAATAGTGAAAGTGCCAGGTCTAGATGGTGTTCAAAGGAAAGTAATCGTTTGTATCGGCCAGGCAAAGACAGTACCTTGGTGTTTGATGCTCTACCATTCTGACTGACTTTCACTGTGAAGAGCAAATGTGGCAAGTCTCTAATGCGTGTCCAAAAGTAAGACTAGGGGGGTCGTCATACAAATAGTCATCCAAAAACCGAGTGAAAAAATATTGTAGTGCAGCTGGAAGTGATAGGAGAAAGAAACCGGTCGCTGATACCTCCGTAAACGAGTTACGGTAGAAACGCAACAAACGTTCATAACCCACATGAGTACATAACTGTGGGTCGCCCAGACCGAAGAAGGGAGTTGAACTGAAGGACCAAACCCGGAGCCCTTGATTAAAATAGCTAACGCACAAGGCAGCCGGGCGATGTGAATAGGTCACAGTAACTAACAGTAGCTCCTTGCACAAACCCTTCGGATAGAATCCTTCCATCCAGGATGCTAAATGCACCTTGCATTAGGATGCGACAGAAGTAGCACATTACTTCGATGCTTCACCAGGGAAGGCGAATTTGATATGATAGATCTGTCCATCTATGGGGTCTAAACCCAAAACTCACTCGGAGGTGCTACGCACTTTTCGCTTAATGCGTTTTTGATTGCCGTCGAGTGGACGTGAGCCCATCTGACGCCTTTTCCTTTCAGTTCTTGGTAGGTGCTGTTGGTCCCAGACTGATACAGCTGAATACTTCGTGTACTGCCAAACAATACTGGGAACATGGTTTGTTCCCAAACCTTGTCGCATCTTTTCAGTTCGATGCCTGATGGGACCACAGTCTTACAGCTATACAGAGAAGGTGCCCTAAGCAATTAGCGGACTAAGGTCAAGTGCATCTTCCACCTGAACTTTGTAACCTGCATTCCACCATCTAAAAGCAAACAAGCCGTATACCAGTTTCACCAGTATGGGACCTTCTACTGTCGTAAAACGTAACTCATAATGAAATGACCGCATTTGTCGTTCCGGAGTAAAGGACACTTTCCTAAGTCAGGCAGAATGGTCTTGGATTTTCGCACGCTGTACTAAATATGAAGTTATAGAAAGCCCTGCAATCGACTAACGATTCATAATAGGTAAGGAAGACATATTAGGATAAACTTTTAGAAAGCAGCTTAATTAAAAATACAAAAACACCAATGCTGACATTCGTCTTCCCCAACAAAACTGGGAGGTATTCCAACCGGGAATTTGGTTAGGCCGAATTAAAATGTTTATTAAAAGCCCCACCTATTGTTGGAGCATGACGAGCAGTTAACTTCCTTCTCTCCAGAATTCCCGTTTTGTGTACTTTGTTATAATATTTTGTTATTTGTTTCATCCTTGAGTTGGTAATCGATTTACGTTTTCCTTTTCAGTTGTCATACGTCAATTGTTAGACGAATAAAGCCTATCATACGGGCCTCCTACTCTTCTCTTTCTGACTCAAGATTGATCGTTTGTGCCGTCGAATCTGATTATTCATAACAATTTATTCGTCTAAACAATTACGTGATGGAACGGATCCTACGCCCTGAGAGGTTTGACGTCGACCCCAACGCAGTTAACGCTTCTAAAGAATGGAATCACTGGTTCTGTACGTTCACTAATTTCTTGTCGTCTATTGACAGTTTTCATCCCAACAAATTGACTACGTTGATCAATTACATCTCGTCCTCGGTCTATGAGTATATCTCCGAATGCGATAGTTATGATGATGCGGTCTCCATACTACGGGACCTATATGTGAAACCCAAGAATGAAGTATTCGCTCGTCATCTGTTAGCGACTTGTAGACAAGAAGGTGGACAGACGCTGGACCAATTTGCACAAAGATTGAGGTCGCTTGCGAAAGACTGTAACTTTAAAGCCACTACTGCCGAGCAGAATCGAGACGATGCAATTCGAGACGCTTTCATAAGTGGTCTACTGTCTAGCCAGATTCGACAGAGACTGTTGGAACAAAAAGTGTTGAATTTTCAGGCTGCTTTCGATCAGGCCAGATCGCTTGAATTGGCGGAAAAACAGTCTCAAATATACCAGTCCACTCCGACTAACACCTACGCGGCTGCAACCGAGGTCTCAGAGAACTCGCCCAACCCTACCAGAATGCCTGATGTGGCAGCCTCCAGCTCATCGACTGGCAAGTGTTTCTTCTGTGGGTATGACAAACACCCCCGTTCGAAGTGCCCTGCTAGAGATGCGTTATGTAATGGGTGTGGGAAAAAGGGGCACTTTCAAAAGGTCTGCCTGATGTCCCGGAACCGACAGCCCTGCTCTTCTATCACTCGACCGTCCATTTCGACTGCCACATCAGCGGCGGCTCCGGAGTGTCTTTCGAATGCTGTAGTTGATCTCGAAGTTAACGGAACTCGCTTACAAGCTTTGATAGATACTGGCAGTTCTGAAAGTTATGTAGCGTCTAGCGTAGTGTTGCAGAATGACTGGAAGGTTCACAAATCTCGTAGCAAGATAACAATGGCCTCTACCACTCTGTCGAGTGACACGCGAGGTCACGTCCTGACGTCGATCAAATACAAAGATGCTGTGTATGAGGGAGTGAAGCTGTCAGTTCTACCGCATTTATGTGCAGACGTTCTTCTTGGTCACGACTTTCTTAAACTTCATAAAAGTGTTGAAATTCCATTCGGTGGGCCAAAACCACCATTTTCACTCTGTTCATTGACCCCAGCTCACATCGAACCTCCTCGTCTTTTCCAAAACCTGATGCCAAACTTCAAGCCCATTGCAACAAAATCCAGAAGACACAGTCCAGCTGACGAAAAGTTTATACGCGATGAAATTCGCCGTTTGCTTGCTGAAGGAATTATCGAGCCTTCCTCCTCTCCTTGGAGAGCTCAAGTCTTGGTAGTCGCTAACGACGGGCACAAGAGAAGAATGGTAGTTGACTACAGCCAAACAATTAACAAATATACCCTCTTGGATGCCTATCCTCTCCCAAAAATCGACGAAATGATTGAACGCATCGCCATGTACGACACCTATAGCACTCTGGATCTAAAGAGTGCTTATCATCAGATCCCTATTCGAGAAGAAGAAAAGCCCTTTACGGCTTTTGAGGCATGCGGACGCTTATATCAGTTTTGTCGGATTCCGTTTGGCGTGACGAATGGCGTCGCTTGCTTTCAACGGACTATTGACAATATAATAGCACGCGAACGACTGAAAGACATCTTTGTTTACGTTGACAATATTACAATATGTGGAACCAACTCCGTTGAACATGACCTCAATCTTCGAAAGTTCCTAGACGTGGCCAGAAAATATGGATTGACTTTCAATGAATCGAAGAGCATCATCGCCGCCAAACAAATCAAACTTCTAGGGTATGAGGTATCCAAGAACAGTATTAAACCGGATCCTGATCGCCTGAAACCTCTGCGAGAATTAGCCCCTCCCCTTAACTTGAAATCCCAGCAACGAATAGTGGGATTATTCGCTTACTACTCACGGTGGATATCTCACTTCTCTGATAAAATTCACAAAATTGTGCACAATGCCACCTTCCCCCTACCCACTGAAGTCAGAGAAGCCTTCGAAGCTCTGAAAGACGAGTTATGCAAAGCTGCTATTTCTACTATTCAGTACGATACCCCTTTGGTTGTGGAGACAGAAGCCTCTGATGTGGCCATCGCAGCCACTCTGAATCAAAATGGTCGACCGGTAGCCTTCTTCTCGCGTAGTCTGTCGCCCAGTGAGCGGCACAATTCCGCCGTAGAAAAAGAAGCGTATGCTGTCGTGGAATCCATACGTAAATGGAAACACTTTCTACTTCGCAACCATTTTAAACTTGTTACTGACCAACGTTCCGTCGCCTTCATCTACGGCAATCAGCACAGAGGGAAGGTTAAGAACGATAAAATTGAACGTTGGAAACTGGAACTATCGCCATTCAAGTTCGATGTTGTTTATCGACCTGGTAAAGACAATCGAGCGGCAGATGCACTCTCGCGAAATTGTTGCGGGGCTCTAATGACAAATATCGACTTGAAAGGACTACATGAATCGCTTTGTCATCCCGGCGTTTCTCGTTTGATGCACTTCGTCCGCGCCAGAAACCTCCCCTTTTCTGTGGAAGAAGTTCGAGGCGTTGTTGCCAAATGTTCAATATGCTGTGAAATCAAACCTCGTTTTTTCTCGAAAGCTCGAGGTGAGCTCATAAAAGCCACACAACCATTCGAAAGACTGTCGATTGATTTTAAGGGTCCCCTTCCATCAGTAACCCGCAATCGTTATTTATTAACAATTATTGATGAATATTCTCGATTTCCTTTTGCTTTTGCATGTTCTGATCAGACTAGTGAGACCGTCATTAAATGTTTTTGTCAGTTGTTCTCGTTGTTTGGTACTCCGGCCTACATTCATTCTGATCGTGGATCGTCGTTCATGTCGTCAAATGTTCAACAGTTTCTTCACGAAAGGGGAGTCGCGACAATTAGAACACTATACAACCCCCAGGGTCACCGGCAAGTAGAGCGTTTGAATGAAACGCTTTGGAAAACTGTGTTTCTCGCCATGAAATCTCGTAACTTGGCCATCAATCAATGGGAATTTGTTCTTCTTGATGCTTTACACTCCGTCAGATCACTCTTGTGTACCGCAACTAATGCCACACCACATGAAAGATTATTCCTCTATAACCGAAGGTCGACCTCTGGAACAACCCTTCCGATGTGGCTCACTAAACCTGCACGGGTGTTGTTTAAGAAGAATGTCAGACAGTCTAACTATGACCCACTCGTCGAAGAAGTTGAATCACTTCAATGCAATCCACAGTACGCGTACGTTCGCTTTCCTAATGGCATGGAACACCAACTGGTCCCCAAAGGAGAAGTCATGTCTGAGACCCCTTCGCAAGGATTGTCGACACCCCCGATCGAAGAGACCTCATCTGTACCTACTGATTGTGTCCCTACCACAGAGCAGCATAACAGCATTCCCTCAGCTGACATACGCAACACTGAAGCATGATTCCCCCAACAACGATCACTCACGTAATCTTGAAACGTTAATCAAACAACAGCGTGTTCATCCATATTGTCTGAGAAACAGAGACGCATAAAGCAATTACCCATTGACGCTCGCTACCAAATATTGTTTCACCGATCAGTGTACACATGTTCGATTATTACCCTGTAACCTACTATTTTTGTCTGCTCACATTTCTTGGTGGGGGAGAATGTTATAATATTTTATTTGTTTCATCCTTGAGTTGGCAATCGATTTACGTTTTCCTTTTCAGTTGTCATACGTCAATTGTTAGACGAATAAAGCCTATCATACGGGCCTCCTACTCTTCTCTTTCTAACTCAAGATTGATCGTTTGTGCCGTCGAATCTGATTATTCATAACATTTCATCCGAAAGCGTGCATTTTCCCCATGTAACAACTCGTATTGGGCAAAACCAATCTGTACCTTCGTACGGCAGTTTGGCAGGGAGATGGACAATAATCCATTGTGCTGAACATGGCTGGACTCCAAAGTTAGTCAGGCGTTGTCGTCACTACAATGGGCGGACTGAATCATTACCTTATGGGATGGATAAAAGAACCCATACCACTTCGTAGAAAACTGAAGCGAAGGGCTATCAGCGTTTTTATCAAAAATACGATGTTCAGTTAACTCTTTATGGAGTGAGCAGTTTGAAGTGATGTTAAGTAAAGATGCGATGGGCAAGTAACTATCACCGGTGAGAAAAAGGAAATACTTAGTCTAACCGATGAAGTAGTTGTATGAAATTTCGTGGCAGTGGCCCGTAACCTGTGGTATCCGGGAGTTGTCTTTCAGTATAGAAATTCCCATGCTGGGGAGCCAAAATTACTTAAGCTAACTCTCCATATTAATGTCAAGCAATCAAAAATACTTCATTTTACTTTCCAACTAGTTTAAAATGTGTTGGCGAGTTGAAAAAAAGAGAAGACGCATTAGTGCAATACAAGTAAGTGCATTGCTATTGTCTGCAAGGGACAGCTGGATTACATTGTTTCTATGGGTTAGGCAGATGTCTTCTAACATGCCGCAAATTAGGAACCTATCTGATATGGAAATTATGGTCCCTCTGCTAGCGTGACTGAGTCGAGCTTGAACGGTCGTCAAGCAAACTTGCCTCTTCTTTGTTAACATCCCGTGCTAGACCATGTCCCGCCCAACTGCTCTGGTTATTTGAACTGACAACTTGCAAATTTGCAAGATTGCTCGTAACGGTCGGCCCAGCCGGTACGACACAACTGTTATTCGACCAGGCCAGAGAGCCATTCACTAGGGTGTTAAATAAAGCGAAGCGGGACGCTGCAGACCTTCGGCTTAGCCAGCATTCAGAGCCGATCATCAAGCGAGATTCTTTTGGATGCGCGTTAACATAGTATGGACACGCCAACAGCGTGACCTAAACGTGCGCGCTTCGGTCAGTTAGACCAAGACGTGAGGTGAGCGCAGGTCATGTCCTATGGCACGGTTGTGTTTTCCTACAGCGCAATCTCGTCCATGACTAGAAGGAAGACTAAGACCGTGGGCTAATTATTCGGAGCACTTTTAGGTACTTCGAACACCTGCGTAACAGCACGATCCCGGAGTACAACATGTAATGCGACAGTTTGTCTCTGAAGACGTCCACTTTCGGGCTTGATAATAAATTTGTTGAACCGACACACCGATGTATTGAACGCACCAATTTTGGTGAGCGTACAGCTGTAGACAAAGTGGATGGTGCTTCTGGACACTAAGTGACAGGTAGACCCAACTAACGACTAACAGGCTAGTTTTAACCAGTGACATAACATCGAAATACTACACAAATATCGAACACAACATGTATACGTCTACTGCAACCGTGCACAGATGATCACTTGTTCTTGACGAGTATCAGTTTTCCACGTAACCGCAGTTTTGGAACACGTCATCTTTCGTCTCTGAACTAACCCTGCATTTATGTTGACTTTATTGCAATCAGTTATCGTTTGAAAGGTGGCACTGCAGACTGTGGGTCGTACTGGAGCACGACCACGCTCTATTTGTGCTGGTTTGTCGTGTCGTCCAGTCGAAGTTCACGTTTGCTTCAAACGGAAAAAAGTAAAGAAACTAACACACCCCACGGCTATATACAAGGTGAGAATCACAATATTCAGACTGTCTGACGGCCTTCCTCTGCTCAGATATCTTCGATCTCATTCGACCTTGTTGATGTTTGTCGGCGGCGCCCGATTTGCAATAGGAACGAAGCGCCCTGTCAACGCTTGCAGGCAGAATCCGAAAAGGGTTCGTAAATCTACCTGAATCATCGCGCCTCTCAGATGAAAGTAATCACGCTCCCAGTTAACACTGAAATTTGTTTCGCCTCAGCTGAACCAAAAGTGCCAAAATCATCATCGTCATAGTTTTCAGCTTTCAGCCATACTTGTGGTTGCAACAGCTTGCTCGGATTCTCGTTGGTTCACGAAACTGCAAGGTAATCAGTACAATGTACAGCGAGAAGAGAAAATAAAGACAACTAGTTCTCACGAAACAGAAGAGTCTGCGAATTTGCAGGTAAGGGTTAGCCGTTGACTACGGCACAACACCATGTCAGAGAGCGTTTCCAACCTGTAGTCTGGATGACCGCGAACTCTTTAACAAGGTAGAGAGCGCCTACCAACCTTGTTCAGCGGAATGGTCAGTGACCACATCATCATTTGGCCGCTTTGCAATTTCTTCCAACCATCAGCAGTCACAATGGACAACGCGCGGTGCGGCAGACGTTCCGTCGGCATACGGAGTATATGGTCCAACCAGCGAAGACTGAGCACTTTTATCTCGATTACCAATTACTAACTTGCACATTTCCCAAACACGTGCCGGTGGACTATCCCGCTGCCCTCAAAGTCAGCCCATTTGATACAGGCCAACTGGTGGAGACAACGGTGAACAACTGCCGAGAGTCTAAGTGCACCTCCCGCACAATTAGGTAAGAGCTCTGATTTGTAAAGCAAAACTGAACGTGCACGCGCATTGTAAACTTTACTTCGAGTCAGCAAGTGGACATCTTTGAGACGCCACAAGTGATGTAGGTCAGTGAACGTGTTACATGTTTTCGCTATCCCGAAAACACCTAATCAGTACAATTAAAAGCTGACGAAAGGACACTACCTAGGTAGATGGAAAGATCAACAGTCTTAAGTGGCCTGCCATCAATCACAAAACAAGGTCAATGCCAACCCAATCTTGTAGCTACACTTTACACAAAGTGTATACCATGCAGAACCATATGATTTGAACGATTCAGCAGGGTCTGCGTGTTCTATGTAAGAGGGCTCAATAAAGCAACTTCGTCCAGGTACTTAGTGCCAAACAGCTTACTACGTGGTAGAAACTGTACACCGAGACCCTTGGAACCTATCAGTGCTACTCCCAGAACATCGCCGACCATAAAAGCGAAAAAAAGAGACCGGACAACTCTGTTGAGCGACACTTGATGTAAACGATCGAGATAGCCGCCCATAAATGCGTACCCTCCACTCAGAACGAGCATTCGATGACTTCAGTAAACTAACATATTTCACTGGGACTCTTGCAATTGAGACAGCCTAGAGGATGTGTCGGGCAACCTAGTCAAAAGCGGCCGTCAGGTCCGAAAATATCATTACCGTTGGCTGAGGAGAGGAATATCAATGCCCCAGTGTTTGTCATGAGGAGAAGACATGATCGATACACTGACGACTAGGCCGAAGTTCTCTCTATGCTCCGGAAGCTGCCGCAGTATGAGACCCGTCAGCAGCTTGGAAACAATAAAGACAAGGCTAATACCTTTGTGGTTGTTGCTTGATATCTTGGTGCCTTTTCTGAAAGTAGGAATGACTGTCGATAAGCACCAGTCACGAGGCACCTCTCCAGTCTCCCATATGGAACAGAAAATTGTGGTTCATTCAGACAGTAATCATTCACCACTATTTTCCAAAAGTGCTGAAGCAAGAAGGTGCGGACCTGAGGGTTTACCACGTTTCATTAATTTAATCTCCAAAGTCACTTCGGTTTCCGATGGACGAGCGTCTGAAGTGTACTAGCTAACAGCACAATCCCTATCATCTACATTTGAACGGGCTGGCTTATGCCAGTTGAACTGTTCCTTGAAACGTTTGATCCATTGTCAAGTCACTGTGACAAGATGTAAATTTATGAGCCATCTTTTTCACACAGCCTTAGTGAAACCCTATCAGCGGCCAGTGCAAAGACGAATGACAGGAAACAGCACTAGGTCAGTCCCCGATTTAGAAAAAAATGCTCTTTCCATTTCTTTGGCTTTTGGAGGAGGCAAAACTCAGAGTCCTTGGGCAGACTCTTCGTAAGTTTGCGTCTCAGTTCATGATGGTCTTTGTCCCATTTGGAGTTAGGGGGAAACAGTTAATATTTCTTCACAAATCCTGCTGAATCAGCAGGAAGTCACTTCCACCGTACCTGTAACGCACCTTTGGATTAGACCCCTTCGTGCTTCTTTAGAGCACACCACCATTATGGCCAGGATAACTTAACTACTGCTTGGCAGGCATTTCGTATATCGCCGATGCTCAACTTCCAAGCGAGTATGTTGCGTTGAGCAGATGATCTCTCATTGAACTATGAAACCAGGCGGCATGACCTGAGTCAAGGTGGTTACTCCAAAATGAGCGAAAATCTTTAACCGAATGACGCAACCGACAGCCGACGGCGATATGGTCGATTTGCGTCCGAGATTACGGAGTGACCTCCACGTAACGCACTGCTGTCGTTTGTGCCGAAGTGTGCTACTCGACACATACAGTCTGTGAAGTACACATAACTGTAACAGTTCGTCGTTGTCAGTGCGTCAAACACGAACCCCGAACATAGCAACCAGCCGCTTCTCGACTGAAGTGAAATGACCGAGTTGCGCGTTTGGATCGCCAGCAAGCACAACAATGCTCGAGTGCTCCGTTCGTCCCCGAAGATTACAGAGGGTATCGTAGGCATTCTAGATGGCATTTGAACCACTGACTGTTGGAGCATATGCAGATATGACGAATAGCCGTCTTTATGACCTATGTCAACAGACTTTGACTGAGGCGCTAAGTCCGACGGCGCACGGACGACTATTCACTAGGACGCAGTCCAGCAAGTTGTGCTCTGGCTTAAAGCTTAGTGCAAGTCCCACTTCAGCAGAAATTCCGTTTCATTGCTACCAAAGACCGCAGCATTATTTAAGGGAAAATTCAAGTGAAGGACAACCTCAAGAACGTAAAGGCGCGTTTCGGAGACGATACACAAGCTTTAGACTAGGGAGAATAGCTGCCAGGGGAGCTTGCTGATCTGTTTGTCAAACAGAACGCAGATGTTAAAAACGCCAGTGTTTACCAGTAGTTAGCAGCAGAGGTGGAGGAAGGTAAAAACGAGTGGACTGATCTACTAGAACAACGATAACTTCCAGCAGTTCTTGGTCTTTTATGCTGCGGAAAGAGATTCGCTTGACAAAACCCATCTCCAGTCCCTGACTTAAAAGTTCGACCAGCGTGACAACAAGAGGATTTCCTTGTGAAACCCTACTCAGAATCAATGACTAAATGGCAATGAAGCTCGACGAACCCAAGAGTGCACCGAACAAGACGGTCCTACCAGATTCCGATCACTTCTGGGCGCAGTGGATGTATTGGAAGTTCCATCAGGTCTTTGAGCGATATCGAAAGCTTTTCGACCGTGATGGATAATATGCTTGTGGTCATGGCCAACCGTTGGGCGATAAGTGTTCTTTGGTTGAGAGTACCTTTTATAAACCTTTTCCTTAATCAAAAGACAACAGTGCCGCAACTAAAAAACAGATCTGCTGTATGCCCATAGGATCGTGCCTCACTTCCCAAGCGCTCCAACGCGGCCAGTAGTGTGACACAGAAATCCGCAAGAAAACTACTCTCTTTTAGCCCGTTTGACAGAGTTAAAGCTGGAAAGACGGAACATCTAGTCGGCATTTCCCTCCGGATCGATGATGTGCGCAAGCCTGAACACCGAGTCGAAGTAGCAGAATGGCACCAAAAAGCTCGAGGTCAGCGAGACGACCTGTTAGGGGAACGGTGGTCCATCATACGGTTTGCTGTTGAATACCACGCCCTCGACTGTAAATCAGTTTGCCATCCTCAGAACTGGAGGAGAAATCGTAACCATTCGTGCTCCATAGGCAGTAGCTAATGACGCACCCTCCGAATCCGAACTCCATTAGATACGTCGGCTCTTTTAGCACCACGATGTCTCTAGCCCAGAGGGCCTTTCTCCGGCTCTCTTTAAGATTATGGGACTTCGTTCAGTAAGCAGCCAAGCTATCTTGTTGACGAAATCTGGTCTCAAGAATTCATTCCTGACGCCCAGCGCACGGCTACTGATATATACATTGTCAAAAAGTTCGTTTTCCAAGCTGGCAAGAAATAAGTTTGATTTCTATTGTGCAGATTCCGGCCACCTAAAGCTATTTTAAGTTGTCCCAGCCAGGGCAGATTCGAATAGAAGCAGAGCAAGCTAGGCTCCGACCTGGTCGTGGGTGCATCAATTGAATCCCCACTTTCTGTAGAGTAGTGTTGTTATGATCAGCCGTGGGCACACGCAAAAAGGTGTGCGTGTTCACGATTCATTTGTCAAGCCACGTCAGTGTACTTGTAACATTGTTTTATCCACAAATGGGCTGGATCTTGGCACCACTCGTGAATGGACGATTGTTCCCTTGTCTGCCTATGCTAATGTGTCACTGCACAGATTGTGGTCTGACTGTACTGTCATGAGTACTTGCTAAGATACAGATCTACCATGCCATTGCACCGTTCCACCACTCTGCATTTGCGCTCAACCCAGACGGTGGCTTGTCAAAAAGGATGAGTTATTCTGTCCACCCGGGTAGCTGCACATTTGCTGATGGAGGTGCGAGTGAAGACACCAGCACTGTTTTCAGAGTAACCATGGTGTTTGCCAGCTCATACCACTTGTGACGACGAAAAGACGTGAAACCTTGTCTGAAAAGATGGACATACTCTGTATCCACGCGTTCTGGTTGTTAAATCTGGCATACACCGTTTTCCGACAGTCGTTAGTTGGACATCGGAAATGCCGCGTCTCCGCCATCTACTGCTGACAAATGTTCATCGGTAGACACTGCGAAATTGCTAATTATAGTCATGACCCACAGTTGTAAATAACTGAAGTCCGCAGCTTGCGGTCGGCCGTGATTTGTGACTTAGGTTTTACCGGTTGGTGATACTTTGCCCTTACTCGAAAAAAGCGACTGAGTCGACGGCGAATTTCATGGCCAATTTTTTCTCAAATGCAGTCTATGAATTAAGTCTAGCCAGCAAGGTTACTAAAAAATCAGTGGACTTGGTGCACAGCCTACTCGCGTGAGATCGGAAGAGAAAGATGTCACAACTTGGCCCGTTCGATAGATGTCATAAGGAGTCAATCTCAAAAAAACATTTGCTTTGAGGTGTTTCTTTCTTTTTCACTGTAACTTTTCCCATTTGTTTGATTACACAAACGCAGGAGGACTGTCTCCTAAGTGATTCCAATACCAAGAAGAGCAACGATGTGGACTAAAACTACATGGTTCACGCTAGAAAGCATGGGACGCCTAATGCGCCCATCCAAATATCAGTCATTTAGTGATAAGGGCTGGAAGTAAACGGCTGCTTTTTCTTTGCATCCTGTGCAAAAAATCCAAGAGACATAGCAAACCTCAGTATATTCAAGATAATAGTGGTCAGTTTGCTCAACCTTCGAACCCTTTTTTGGCTATAGTGCTCAACGATCACCTCACTTACTTGTTATGGGTGACCTTAACGTCTCAAAAGCCTTTTTGAAGTGTCATTCCCAACAAGTTTAGGGATACAGCCGTAACTCAACTGCCAGTGACAGCACTAAAGGCATGGATACAACACGTGAGGACCCCGACAAAGCACAGCCCGGGAAAAATTCCTCCTATGCTGAATCTCGTAATCATCAACGAACATAACAATTGTTACCAAAATTGGTCCAGTGGAGCTTTAAAGCTCCATTGGACCAATTTCGTTATCTGACGTTTTCTGATACAGGACTCGAGTTCACTATCAGTGACCTATGAAGAAGCCGCTGGTGTGCAACTTCAATCGGGTCGGTTTCCTTTCATACAAAAATTTCTGAAAATTCGGTGAAATGGAAGTCATATCGAGTTTACATAAAATGGTACAGATAATCTTGCAAAAACCATGTAAAATACCACACACCGTAATTTGCCCTAAAAATAGTGTTCGCACTTAAATCAATGACACGTACGTGTCATAGCACGTGCTATGAAGGAACATTCGAGGGTGCACAGACGTTTGCTCGCTTGGCAGCTCGTGTATGTGAACAGATGTGTATTAATTAATACACATTTTTAAAATGCAGAAAGGCTTCTGTGCACACACATAATATACATGTTTATGAATACATAATTAAAAATCGTCAGATAATAAATATAGACATCTACCCATAACTACGTGGACTTCAGTCGATATAATCAGATATGCACCTGTATGTGCATATAGATTAAACGTAAACAGTGTTTACTATACAAATCAACGCATTCGCATTGCTTTTTCTATATAAACCAGCACCACGATATTGAAAAATTTACAATTATTTGCCGTTTACATGTATGCAAACTCCAGTATTAATTAATTGAAGTTGGCTACAGTTACGTGGTCGGGACACATGGACACAGTAAAATAGATGTCATACGTCAGGTACACAGTAACGGGTATTAAATGAGTGTGTACGACCTCCGACTATTTGATGCTTCTTTCATACTGTCAAAACTACGGGGCATACCCTGGTACATTCTTAAAAGTTCGTAGCTTTTGTGAAACTGAGAACTGCTTTTGTAATAAGCCCGACCACACCTTACAAAATGTCACAGACAGCAATCAGTGACGTAGTTCACTTCGAATCGTCTCTAACAATACTCAAGATCTTTGGATAAACGCAGTGGACGCTCAGAAAAACCGTACTATGGATTTTGTGATGTAACCCTATGTCCTGAGAACCACTCAGGACCATGTGCAATAATCCTACGCCAATTAATTTGTCAACGGACTTATCCAACAACCAACTAGAAAATTCGACCGTTCAAATTATTTTCTCCCAGGTATGAAAGGAAACCGGACGAGGCACCACCTCTCGAGGTTTTGTGTGTGCGCCGCTTCAGTGGCCTTCGACTACCAGCCGATAAAAAGTATATTGCACGTTCACTTGAGTCCTAACTAAATTCACTGTCCTTTCAACAGACGCGCGCAATTAAATATGGTTGCGAATATATTCGCACAGCGGTCACAAACCGGCAAGTCTGAGAAGACAGAGGTTATCCACAAAATGTGCTATCAGCAAACTCCTGGACTCCGTTGCTACTTATAATGGCGGCTTTTTCTTCAAAAGCTAAGCTCTAGAACAGCAATTGTCCAAAGCTTGATTTTAGAGAAGTTTAACGAGCTCATTTTACATGTATTGCCGTTTCCTCCGGGTCAAACGAACGGCGGAACAACCTCCGAAAATAACACTGCCGCCCAATTAATGAAGGGTTAATAGGCCACCGTTCACTAACCAGAAGCTTCCTTTGTGTCCATCCGCAATGGATCATAAACAGCTGTGTTTTTCCAGAGAATTCCGTGTTTAAATTTCAAATTTTTGAAATCTCAAATCCAGAACATGATGAAAGTCTGTGCCTGTGGACGTTTCGATGCTCGACTGGTGTGATCTGGAGAATAATCAGACTGTGTCTTCTGTCGATGCGAATGCGTTCTGTAGTAATCTCAGGGTAGGGGTAAAAGAAAAGAAATCACAAATCATGTAGCGACCTGAAGATTTCACTGGCCTGGCTACAATATGATGTGTGAAATGGCTCCAAAGCTCATAGTTGCAATATGTACCTAGGCTATCAAGAAAGTTTGTATGCCGTATGCTGTCTGATTGTTTGTCTGCCTGTCATGTGACTGTGGTATGGACCCGAACACGCATGTGTCAAATTCTTCCGGTTTACTCGCTCGCCGACGGCCTGTCTCTAGCCTCCCTAGTCAGTTTGTGTGTCGATGCTGTTTACAGCGCTAGCAGAGACAACCTGTACCTTTCATCTAATGAAGATTTCGTATATCTGCTGAACGGCCTAATGTTCTTCTCGTCTAATAATTTTGTACCTGAGGAAAAGCGCCGAACACTAAAATACTGATTGCCCTGAACGGCATGGACAAATCACACTCCGATTATGTGTTCCGCGAGTCCAGACGTTCTGGCTAAATTGGTCCGGACAAGGTTCACCCAAGAATACTGAAAGAAGTCTCTTCTGCATCGCTGAGCGGTGCGTGATTTCTTAAGAAGTCACGTAAGAATTCATACGGTGAGCGTCATCCCCATGGAACGAAAAGAAGTTATAGCTATAACGATATACCCTTATCCCTCCTCATAAGTACGGTGATCAATACCTTCCTTTTGGCCACAGAATAACCGGGTTAAACAGCATCTCTCAAAAGTTCTTAGGACGCATCAAACGAGCCACTTTGAAGCGCCCTCTAAACAGCTATTCCAACTGTGTACCTCAACACGAATTCCTGATAATTAGGTTTTACGTGACCGGTGTACCCATCATAGATACCTTGACGGATGCCAGCGATAATGGTGCTACACCTGTCGTCCCTACAGCTCACAGTTATATGTCGCAACTCACTTATGTGTAATTTCGTACACAACGTTATGTTAAATTCATCTACATACTCGTTTGGAAGCACCAACGCCACCTTCTGAATTCGATAGCCAACCGCCCGACATCCGTCTTCTTCATTTACGTGTATTTTTGGGCTGGTTAAGTAATCGTACGGTGAAATTATTTCGCTCCGCTTACCTGTTGATCCATCTACGTCAAACGTTCTTCATCTCGTGTCGCGTGTGGAATTATCTAGCGGACGTCGTCCTAATATAACCCTTTGCGTTGCTCTTTCTTTTGAGTGGCGGCCTACCCAAGTTAACGGGTTTTGACTTGTCAGTGTATCATTCTATTCTTTGACACGACCTCCTTTTATTTTGTGCATATCTTTCGAACACATCCGTTACCGTCACAGCGTCTTCTGGTAGTGCCATGTTTTGGTCATTCTTGTCATTTAATCGATTAGGCCACTACACACCATAAGCCACTTTCATCGGTCTCGCTGAGGTGTTACAAGACCCACTTCCACGAAAAATGGAGGCCTATAGAAGAAACGATTATGCTCACTAATGAATCGTCTTTTTTAATGACTGAGCGAAACAAGAAGCTAGTACTACTCCAGTCTACTATAATAATTTATCGGACAGAACTTCCAGTCACTCTTGCCCCCAGGCGGACGACTTGGGACTTTTGAACTCATGTGATCCTCTGTAAGCCGATCCCAGTGTACTTGAGGATCATTACGTGCACTCTCGAGCAAGCAATGGCGACAAGCGTGCGCATATTGCCTTTGGTGACGAGTTTGGCAACGTCTTCATAAACATAGGAAATATGAACACTGTTGTCAATGTGAGCCGTCTCACCTATCCAATCTCAATCACCATGAAAACGCAGCTAATAAAGGATTTGCTGCGCTGATGGAGCTCTTCATTTTCGCAGACCAAGAAGGACTACGAAGCTAAAATCAAAACTAATAAAGAAGACCTCCGACAACTGTTAGTCAACTTTTTATGCTACAGTGCGATGATTGGTTGGAAAGGTTCATCGTCAATCGTAGATGTGAACCCATTCAATATATAGAGTATGAAGTGTCATTGAACGTTTAACTGACTAGGAGGATTATCGCGCATGGGTCACGATCAATGCTTTTAACGTGTATAAACGCCACTAAGGCAACGATTTCACGCAGAAATAAACCAGATTTCCGACGATCGTTCTCCGTGAAAAAAGACGCACGCCTGATAATGCATGAGGAACTATATCGACCCGGAGAATTACGGTTTCCGGTCTCACACCCGTTCGTCAGTAAGTGAAAGAGTGCGGTGTCTTTTTGTTTCAAACCTCACTTTGCTAGTCCCGTACATTTGTCGCATCAAGTCGCATCGTACGGACCTGTTTGACTTGATAAAATTAAGCGTAAAACAGTCGTTGATAAATCTGACTGTGTATGTGTTGGCTCTTCAGCTGCGCCAGTGAATACCATTGCCGTTGCAGTACATAAAGGTCATAGTTTTGAAGCGACCAGGTGTATTTTTGATTATTGTGCGTACGTTACGTTCATTAAAGTATTCCTCGATGTTAATCGCGAGGGGCGAAACGCGTGGAGTACCAATGTATCCTTGAAGGCCATAAGAAACATTCCATGACCCATGAGTAAACGTGCCGAAAACCGTTGTTCTCCCGGTCGTTATATTTCCTGCGTCGACTGGCAATAATACGTTACCCTTATAATTCGAGCTGACATGTCCAACCACAGGGATCACTAAGGAAACCGTGGCATGGATTTTTCATGAGGTCTTGTAATCTCAAGTACTCGAGAGCATGCAACTTTATCATCCTTTCAGGCATTGTCGAGCAGATTGATGTGTGGTTGTTGGGACGATATTCACGGACGTCCTGCCGTTGACCAATTCTGTGGCCAGGCATAATGACTGGCTATTTCCGTTGAGGGTGAGAATTGCTGAACAGAACTGATTGCGTGAACAAATCAAGTTAAAGGATGGGTATACCCTCATCCCCCCTGCGTGATGACCTTTTGGTCAAATACCACGTGGTTCATAATGTGTTGAGTATTTACCGGTAGCTAACTGTGAGCGGACACTCCGAACACCAATCTGAACATTACTCGAAACTTTATTCGTTTTCGACGGAGTATTAGCAGGTATTAAGGTGCTTTCTGCACTGAAGGAAGCGAAAAAATGTGAGTTGAAGATCTCACATATTGCAACAGGGTCATGAACAACCGTTTTGTCGCTGATAGTAATAACTTCTGTAGCAGTGTCTCTGGTGGGGTTTCTTCGTCTCATCAGCCGCATTAGTTTCATGTTTCCCTGTTCCTCACGGAAAGTGAGGTTCTCTTCGTTTTTATGAAGGAGTTGTGTCTTACGTTCTGTGTTCAAACATTTCATCATTTGCATTAACACCTTGTGAAACGTAGGGGCACCAGTGGGCAGCGTTCTTTTGGAGTAAGGGTTCCAACGACAGTCCCGGGAATGGTGATATCAGAAACAGGTAGGACTCAAAGGCCCAGTGAGGTATGCACACGACTCACGCAATCGAAAACAAAAGTGGCGCCAATAACACGGTAGCAAGGTGCGTTGCATTGTTTCTTTCGGTACCCAACGGCCTTCTGTTGACCTGAAAGGTGGTCAGTGAGGTCAAAGTGTAGCGCTGCTCTTGTGGGTTACAGAGTACTCAGAACAGGTTGAAATACTGGTAGAATGGAACAGAGCGAAATGTTCACCTAACATTGTCTCAATCAAACGTTAGCCTAGTAACATCTTGAAACTTTCCACCAAAGATCAGCCGGTCATCCATGACGGACGGTTGTTTCGGTGGTTGATAGCGCTATACACAAAAAACTGTTGCCTAAGGAGGATCCGGGCGGATGCTCGTAGGCCTTCTTGTCGTGAACCCTTCGGCTGTTATCAGCTGCTGTAATAAAGAATTACTGCAGTGGTTTTGCACTAAAAGAAAGTGTGCAAGGATTAATTCACCGAGAAGCCTTCCAAAATCAAGCGCATAATGGTAGTGGATTTCGAGACGAGACTCGCAGAAGAAATGCCGCACCCAAGTTACCATCCTGGCGTCTACTAACTGGACTCATTCAGTGGTGAGTACGCTCTTCCTCAAGCCAGGATACCCGACTTGATCAACATACTCAGGCTGCTGTCATGCATAGACTCCGCAAAACGTCTAAAAGGTATGTCCATCTATAAGGGGAGAGGGTACTTTCATCGTTTTAAAAGTTCAAACTCCGTTTTGGGCGGCCAGCTGATGGCTATGAAAGAAAGGTAAACCTGACGATAGCCAAGCTCCCAGGCCTTTCTTTGGATCGACTTTCATTGATAGGTATCATTGATAGGTATCATTGATAGGCTCCCCGTGTAGCGTCTTGTACGCTATTTTCTACTTCATATTTGTTGTTGTTATTCATGTTTTTTCATCTTCTTCAACCTCACGTGTACACATGATTTTTGAACGAGGTTAATCGATCCACAGAGTAATTGGTAATTTTCAAAAAATTACACTTCCGAGTTCGCGAGTTCTGCTTCCTGTTCGCGTTCAGGGTCGGTGGCGTACAAATCTTTGGAACAGTTAGAATTCGGCGGAATCAACCGTTTAGTTCGGAAAATTATTTATTTATATGTCGTTGGAATTATCTCGGTCGTGACATCGAGAGTATCTGGATGACACACGACGAGTAGTATCAGTGAGAATCCCCAGTTGGTGTAATGGAAAACTAAACCAACGGGCCTTTACGAACTACTGTGAGTTATTTGTTTTCTTTTCAACAGATTTCGACTTTAAAACACTGAGTTCCCTTGATCCAGTTCACCAATATCGATAGAAGACATACATCGCGAGATGTTAACATTTCGTTTACTCTCTTCAGTCACGAACGTAAAACATTAGAATATATATGACATGTGGTTAGCAACACAATCAAAAACATTCAACCATTGGGTTTACATGAAACAAAGACTGTCGTCAGTTCCAGGGCAGACAAACTGCGTGAGTCAACAGTTTATGCACACACAAAGCCGGACGGTGAGTATTGATCAACATCGCCTCGGAGAAAGCAAGCAACTTGGGGTTCTTATTACGTAACAGAACTTGAAACGAGTTGGCCGGGTCAACAACGTGACCTGTTTCCATGATGTGCTTTGTGATGGATGAGGTCGGATTTCGTCTCAGTCGTTCTGTTGCCAATGTCCGTTGCGTCATGGCGCGTATCAACCACCTAGGCATATGTTCAGCCATTCTTTGTCGTAGGCATCGATCTGTTCTGCCGATATAGATGTCACCGCAACTGCAAGTGAACTGATAGATTACATGTGAGACAGAACATTTCGGTAGGTCACGACTACGAATAAGCTGAGTGACACTCCTAGTTGTGAGTAGCAATCGCAATTCAGCCGCAGGGAATGTGCGAGTTAGAGCAGATTGTAATTTTTGACTTACATCGGTTGTGATATGATCGCCTTTGAAGGGTAGGTTCAAAAAGACCTGCTTCTTGGGAACCGTACTCACGACAGACTTTGTCAGTCTCTTCTGGCTGTGAACATCGATGAATTTCTCCGGGTAACCGTTTGCAAGCAGTACCTTTCTTAATTTCGCCTCTTCTCCTTGTAAACAATCATCGGTGCATATCTCCCGGGCTCTATGAAACAGGGTTCGTACCAGGCCTCTTTTGTAAGTAATGGGCGCAAAAGAAGAGAATTGCAAATACTGACCGCTCCAAGTGGCTTTGCGGTGCACTGAGCGTTGTAATGAGCCATCCTGCCGTCTGGTGATTAAAATGTCTAGAAAAGATAAACTGTTGTTTGTTTCCTCCTCATGAGAAACAGAAAGATTAGGATGAACGGAATTGAAGTGGTTTAGGAGTGAATCAAAATGAATATTAGTAGTAAAAATCAAAATATCATCTACATATCGCTTATAGAGGCTGGCACCATCTATAGCATCAGATAGTTTTAATTCAATCATTCCTAAAAATATATCTGCAAGTGTAGGGCCCAATGGGCTACCCATTGCCACACCATCAACTTGCTTATATGAAAATCCGCCAAAATCAAAACGGATATTCTCTGTACATAAAAGTATAAGCTCCTTAAGGTAATCAACTGGGAGACAAAAAGGCAAATTTTGATGAGAAATAAAATCGCATAAAAAGTCAACTGTTTCACGGAGGGGGACGTTTGTAAATAAAGAGTCCACGTCGATAGAATACATCTTATGTGAACTCACTGGTACGTTCTGTAAAGTTTGCACCAGATCGAAGGAATCTTTTACACAGTGAGGAGTAAACATCTGACGGATCGGGTGGAGGATGTCTACAAGCCATCTGGCAAGCTTGTGGTACGGTGAGTTGTCCATGCACAAGATTGGCCTTAACGGTACACCACCTTTATGTGTTTTTGGAGCACCTCTTAACTGTGGTGTGCGGGTTCCGGTTGGCTTCATCTGTCTGTATTGCAGTTCCGAGATATACCCATGTAGTAGTAGGATTTGGAGCTTTCTTGATATTTGTTTCTCTACCAAAATGTTGTTATCAGCAGTACTGTCCGTGTGAAATTTTCTTCCGTCCATTAGGAGATCTTTCATTTTTGACTCATAATCAACCTTGTTCATGATGACTGTGCCGGAACCTTTGTCTGGCTGGAGGAAAACCACATCTTTCATTTCTCGCAGTTGTTTCAGAGCTTGGTAATGTTCCGATGTCAAACAACATTGCTGGCGTATAGGCGAAGTCAGGAAATGGTACGAGATATCGACTAGCTTTGCGCGGAACCACCCTTCGTTTTCCGGTGAAGTTGGAGAAATTTAACACGGACAGTACTGCTGATAACAACATTTTGGTAGAGAAACAAATATCAAGAAAGCTCCAAATCCTACTACTACATGGGTATATCTCGGAACTGCAATACAGACAGATGAAGCCAACCGGAACCCGCACACCACAGTTAAGAGGTGCTCCAAAAACACATAAAGGTGGTGTACCGTTAAGGCCAATCTTGTGCATGGACAACTCACCGTACCACAAGCTTGCCAGATGGCTTGTAGACATCCTCCACCCGATCCGTCAGATGTTTACTCCTCACTGTGTAAAAGATTCCTTCGATCTGGTACAAACTTTACAGAACGTATCAGTGAGTTCACATAAGATGTATTCTATCGACGTGGACTCTTTATTTACAAACGTCCCCCTCCGTGAAACAGTTGACTTTTTATGCGATTTTATTTCTCATCAAAATTTGCCTTTTTGTCTCCCAGTTGATTACCTTAAGGAGCTTATACTTTTATGTACAGAGAATATCCGTTTTGATTTTGGCGGATTTTCATATAAGCAAGTTGATGGTGTGGCAATGGGTAGCCCATTGGGCCCTACACTTGCAGATATATTTTTAGGAATGATTGAATTAAAACTATCTGATGCTATAGATGGTGCCAGCCTCTATAAGCGATATGTAGATGATATTTTGATTTTTACTACTAATATTCATTTTGATTCACTCCTAAACCACTTCAATTCCGTTCATCCTAATCTTTCTGTTTCTCATGAGGAGGAAACAAACAACAGTTTATCTTTTCTAGACATTTTAATCACCAGACGGCAGGATGGCTCATTACAACGCTCAGTGCACCGCAAAGCCACTTGGAGCGGTCAGTATTTGCAATTCTCTTCTTTTGCGCCCATTACTTACAAAAGAGGCCTGGTACGAACCCTGTTTCATAGAGCCCGGGAGATATGTACCGATGATTGTTTACAAGGAGAAGAGGCGAAATTAAGAAAGGTACTGCTTGCAAACGGTTACCCGGAGAAATTCATCGATGTTCACAGCCAGAAGAGACTGACAAAGTCTGTCGTGAGTACGGTTCCCAAGAAGCAGGTCTTTTTGAACCTACCTTTCAAAGGCGATCATATCACAACCGATGTAAGTCAAAAATTACAATCTGCTCTAACTCGCACATTCCCTGCGGCTGAATTGCGATTGCTACTCACAACTAGGAGTGTCACTCAGCTTATTCGTAGTCGTGACCTACCGAAATGTTCTGCCTCACATGTAATCTATCAGTTCACTTGCAGTTGCGGTGACATCTATATCGGCAGAACAGATCGATGCCTACGACAAAGAATGGCTGAACATATGCCTAGGTGGTTGATACGCGCCATGACGCAACGGACATTGGCAACAGAACAATTGAGACGAAATCCGACCTCATCCATCACAAAGCACATCATGGAAACAGGTCACGTTGTTGACCCGGCCAACTCGTTTCAAGTTCTGTTACGTAATAAGAACCCCAAGTTGCTTGCTTTCTCCGAGGCGATGTTGATCAATACTCACCGTCCGGCTTTGTGTGTGCATAAACTGTTGACTCACGCAGTTTGTCTGCCCTGGAACTGACGACAGTCTTTGTTTCATGTAAACCCAATGGTTGAATGTTTTTGATTGTGTTGCTAACCGCATGTCATATATATTCTAATGTTTCACGTTCGTGACTGAAGATTTCGACTTCTTATTCACACCTGAGTTTCCATATACTGTTTAGATGCACTACACCCGGTCTCCTTCACGGCGTGTATACGCAAATCCGCTGTCGTTTGGAGAAAGTTTTTAGTCATCCAACCAGAATTTAATACGGTCAGGGGCCGTATGTGATGCATTGGGATCACAAGGATTCCAGGTTTTTAGGTCGTCGATACAAAGGACAGTGTTTCTACGAACCAGGTCGGAAGGGTAATCGATAAATATCAAATACAGCAGCAGACCACATACGGGTCCTGGAGGAACTCCAGCGGAGGCTGGGGGAGAGAAGAACGGTTCGACCCGATTTTGACTGTGAACGTTCTGTCACCGAGAAAAACGTAAAACAGCGAGATGTCTCTCCTTGGAAACCCTAAGATTGTGAGACACAGCCAAAGGCGTTGACGAAGTCAAATAAGATGGCGTTAGGAGTGCAGCTATTGTCTTTGTCCTCTGTCAGGCTATCAATGAAAACTGACGTATTGGTTATGCATAACAGGTCGGGAAAAAAAACAAACTGAGTGGAGAATTAAAAGTTAGTTGAGGTGAAATTCTGAACGATATGGCGTGTTAACAGACAACCCATCAATCCGCATTGGATGCCTGTGAAGGTGATCGGGTGGTAAATAGCAAAAGGGCGATGGTTGATTGCCTCACATGTAAGTGTGACAGTGACCTGTTTCCATGCCTACCGAGGAGTGCTGGTCACAGCTGTTAGTTTGAACAGATTACGAATAGACACCACCAAACCGAGGGCCGCTTTCTTGAGGATCTGGGGATGGATCTTGTCAGGTTCCATCGGGCCAAAAGAGTTGACTTTAAACAAGAGATCCTGAACATCGAACGCAGGAAAGTCAGCTGTCAAGAGTGGTGGATGGAAGTCTGGTCTCGGGAGAATCGGGTGCCAGTTGGGCGGAGCCCTATTTCAGACTACCGTATAGTTTTCGATGAGTACTTCGGCAACCACTTGGAGTTTGGAGGAGATCTCCTG
The DNA here is from genome assembly GCA_008508345.1 of Paragonimus westermani. Classification (NCBI taxonomy): domain Eukaryota; kingdom Metazoa; phylum Platyhelminthes; class Trematoda; order Plagiorchiida; family Troglotrematidae; genus Paragonimus; species Paragonimus westermani. Next base: position 208,196 of record QNGE01000723.1, on the reverse strand, counting down.
TCAAGAAAACGCAGGAAAAGCGCTGAGGGCCTATTTCGTCTACGCCGTCGCATGTACTTGAATGGAAAGCTTCCTCCTCGCAGACAACCAGAAGGATATTTTTTACCGCATTTATTGGGTATGTTGACGGACTTCCCGCTTGCCGTATTTTTGTAAAACAGCGAACAGATTCTGGATCCTACGGCTTACCACGTGGCTTCTGTTTGGAGAATGGACGCGGAGGTACGTCGAGAAGTCGATTTAGGTTGCGTAAAAGCGGCGAACGATTGGAAGATTTCCACTGTTTGTTAGTAACAAATACCTGATTAGCCTTGTGAACAGCATCTTTAATAAAAGGCGGTTTTATTTCACTGAGTCGTGTGCGATGTTGGGTGTACTTAAAGGTGTTCTTAGTGCGCTAAAAATTGCCCCGTGGTAATTCTCAAATGAATTCTTTCTTACAGATTTTTGGAGCCCGTGTAGATAAAATAAAAAACCAGTAGCAAGCAGTCACCATACCCAAACGGTGGTTTGATGACCACTCCATCTACCAGGTGAGCATTCTTTTTGATAACCGATGAAGGAATGCACAATTATGTGGTAATCTCGCTGGTGAGGCATCACGCGGAGTGAGAAATACAGTCTGTATGGGGGTGGTTGCATGGTCCTGAATTCCCCAGGTAGCAGCTGTAATTACGGGCCAGCTTATTTGGACCCACCGAACCTGTAGAAAACGTTGAGGTAAAAAAGGCAGCAATACGGGTGTATAATGTTAACACATCCAATGAACTTCTGCCAGTATATACAAGTATTTTGACTAGCACAGGCCGTTAAACCCACCGTCTGGTTGAATCGGTCTATCTTTTACCAGCTTTTAATAAATACCCAGTACCAGGAGGGCACAATGAAGGTAAACCGTCTGAAACCTGCTGAGTTTCAATCAGCTGAAGTGGTTGTTTAGCGGCTAACAAAGATAGAAGCCTTTGGCGGAATGCAAAGTTCATCTACTTCGTGTTTATGGACTTATAAGGATATCGTATGGGAACCGCCTTTATAAGCTGCGTCACACTGATTGACGGCCCCCGTAGAATGAGTGGATTTTCTATGTGAAGTAGGGAATTACTCTTATACTGTCCAGAATACATCAGGCGAAAGGCAGTACTTTTAGTCAATTTCACTCAAAGGAAGGGCGTGTTGGAAGGGCTGATGCGCTCGTATCACCTCGTCGATGGTTCCAAATTCCACAATGTTCAGCGGCGGTTAATGGAGCCATAGGTTGGTTAGTCTTTTCCAGGGCCAGGATGTGGTCGCAGGTAGACAGTCGATGGCTCCACTTAGTTCTGCCAGGATACAACCTGGTTCACATGCCTTCTAACGCGTTGATTTGGACCGTTTTAGTCCGATCGAAACAAAACTGGATCGGAGAGATGACGAGAGATATGGCTGCATATCAACCCGTTGGAACTGTAGGGTAGTCCATCTATAGGTTGCACAGACTGTGATTACCTGCTTTTTCTTTATGCTACTGAATGGATTTGTCGGAAGAAGAACATCAACCGGTATTCATTTGGATAGCGGCTCAAACTTTGCAGAAGCCAGCAAAAAGCTCACAATATGGATTAGAACGCTAGACTAGAATGACATGAGTGGTTAGTTACTACGAAAAGGTATCAGTTGATGTTTTTATCTAACATACGCTGGTCACAAAAGCTGTATCTGGGAGCATCCGATAAAGTCTATTCGACGAATCCTGAACATAGTTTGCGGAGGACAGACATCCGACGATTAGGCTTTGTAGACGCTATCGGTTGAAGTAAAAAGCATCCTCGAAAATCGATTGGTTCTACCGTTGATATCTCATGACACTGGCCGTGTCTTTGTTCCTGAATGACTTGTTGCGTCTTAGAGGCGACGGCGGAGTCAATTTTGAGGTATCCTTCACCAAACGATACACTCGACGATGAAAACAGGCCAGTTACGTGGCGTCTGTATCTTTGGGTAGGTGGATGAATGAATATCCCCTACACTTTATTCAAGAACACAACTTTCAGGTGAGCGATGTCGTGCTGTTAACAGCGGATGCACCACAGAGAAAGCATTGATAATCAGCTTGGTTGTGCAATGATTCTCCTTTCCGGACAGGTTTATCCGCACTGTTTACGTGGGGACCAAAGCAAGGATGTTGGGGCGCGATGTGCGTTGCCTGTCTTCTAGAGGGTTCTTTAAGGGGACAGCTCCCCATGTAACACATGGCCCACCGCGACTGAACGGTTTCCTGCGGGTTTCGGTGGGCCATGAGAAAAATCATCGAAACAAGCATCCCATGAAAGAATTCTTCTAAAAGTAAATTTCAATGAACAACACCTCGAAATCTGCATTCATATTTTTATCAAAATAAGTGACGTTTGTTTAAATTGCATCGTAAAGTCAGACATCTTTATTCGCTAATTTTCGGAGCTCGCTGAGGTAAGGTTTGTGTTCGTTGGACGGTTATGCTGTTCTACGGAAGTATCGTAAAGTCAGACATCATTATTCGCTAATTTTCGGAGCTCGCGGAGGTAAGGTTTGTGTTCGTTGGGCGGTTATGCTGTTCTACGGAAGTACATGAAGAGTTATCCTCCGTTCTTAATTCTCATATTTAATTCACGGAGCGTGCTTTCTAAATGTCCTTTATTTATCCTTCTATGTGAACTAAAAACGGAGTAGTTGCATTTCAAAAATTTCCATAAAACTTGTATTCTCACGATTCATGTTCGAATATTGCACAAGTTCATGAGGTTACATTGAGGCTACCCAGTGTAAACAGGCAAATGTTCGTAGTATTATTGCAATGCCCAGAAGGAATACTGCAAGATTGTTATGCTTCATGTTTGCTCTATCTCGATTATTTACGGAGATATAGAATTTCAAAGAGCCCCGTAAAACTGGTGTTAATATTGTTCAATTTCGTTCACTACACATCACACATGCATTCCTCTGCAGGTTTCCCCAGTGTTCATCGAAGTGTGGTACAGTGGCTCCAACGTCGATGACGAAATTTTCTGAACACTTGCATAACGAACCGCATGTTTCCGATGAACTTGTGTAAACTATCCAATAAACTTTCCATGTTTACGGATATTTTGGAAAGTTCTTTATGGGCGGCGTTAGTAAGCCTGGAGCGCCTAACAAAAATGAAGGGGAATCCGTTTGTTGAAAAAGGGAATTTTGCGGACCGCGTTGAAAGCTTCGCTGGCGATTTTTCCCCTGGCCCGCCGTGGCCCGCGCGGGGCCCTAGTCTCACTGCCCGCCTCTGGCCCGCCGTGGCCCGCCGTGGCCCGCGAGGGGCCCGTGCTGGCCCCGCAACGTTTTGCTACTTGGGAAGCTATTCAATGTATACGATTATTGCCGAGTTCAGATGTCAATTATCTTTGTACAGACGCTATATAGAATGGGAAGAATGTTTGACAATACCGATAGGTTGCTGGCTGGTCTATCAGGGGAGAAAAAGGAGATGCGACCCGAGATTATTATGCAGTCATGAGACGAACAGGTTGAGTTTTTTAAACGATTTTGTCATGTACAGCTTTTGCATAGTGGTTTACAACTCAGACACACAAGCCATCAATAACTATGGGGTAAGGTTGTACCAGGATCATTGGGTTGTTGCTAATGGGCATGCACATACGTGTTGACTATAGACATGTTTTCTTGTTCGCTGGCAAGTCTAAAGGTAAAATATCTATTCTGAAGGCGGTCGTTTTGATCGGTTCGAGGGGTGCGTGACTTAACATCACGCAAAACAGGGGGTTTTTCGTCAGATGTAATTAGGTCCGTTTTCAAAGATAACGTCCTGAGACAACTAGAGCTTGAAAATGGACATGACGTTCGACATTGTTAAGAAAGTCTGTAAGTTTCGATTGAATTGGTGTATATTTTTACTGGACCTAATTGCATGCGGGAGTTTGTTCCAGATGTAGGAATATTTTACTAGGAAATATTTGAACGCAGTTTCTTCCGGGATTTAAGAGATGCCAAGGTGAAGTCCTTGTTTCTGAGGTTGTACTTCGGCGTGTGTTGTAAGCAAATCACGAAGCTGACGGTAAATTTATCGCCATAGACCAAATTATACATGATTGAAAGGTTGAGTTTGAGCGGCCGTAACCAGAGAGGATCGTGTGCAAGCGTCCGGCAGCGTTCTCTGTAGCTCAGAGAAGATGGATAACCCAATAAGCTTTTCGTAAATGCACGTTGGAGGCTTTTCAGAGTTAGCCTATCAGACTTGCACAGGTGGCCATATATGAACGTGCAGTACTCAAACTGGGGTCGTACACATATTTTATGAAGGTGTAACAGCGCAGTAGGTAGGAAGAATGAGGGTTTAATGTGACTGATCGTCCGTCTGGTTTCAGCGACTAGGAAAGATATATGTTCTGCGAAGTTGAATGAATCTGAGTAGCGCAAACCCAGGTCACGTACAGGGTTGGCGGTTGATATGCTGTGACCGTCCAGCTTTAAAGAGCCATCTGGTACGTGACAACCATGCGCAACGATAGTGGATTTATTGGCTGGAAATATCATCAGCCAACTTTCACACCAAGTCTCTAATGACATAAGACTCTTCCGTATATTTTCCAAACATGGATTTAGGTTGCCAGGAGGGAAGCTGTAAACAAGTTTGCTATAATCACCGAATAGGAATAGTTTGCCGTGCTTGATAACTTGACATATAGCGTCTATAGATATGAGAAAGAGTAACGGTCCCAGAACACTCCCTTGTATCACTCCACTAATAACTGGTCCGGGCGTTGAGCTGTTGTCTCCTATTTTCACTGTTTGTGTGCGGCCTGTAAGTTACGGCGAAAACCAGCTAATCAATGGGTCGCGTATACCATAGGATGCTATTTTGAGCAGAAGACGGTTTTGAGGCACAAGATCGAAGGCCTTCGCCATGTCCAACAGTATAACGATAATCGCCTCACCGGCGTCAGCAGATTCTGTCACATGGTTAAGAAAATCTAGCTGACATGACATACAAGAACGCTTGTTGAGAAACCCACGCTGGGAGTGGTTTATAAGGTTTCGTGATAACAGTAATTCAACCATACGACATTTTATCATTCTTTCCAACACCCTAGAACGAATTGAAGTATGGTTAATGAGACGATAATTGCCGATATCGTGTCACGAGTCACTTTTACAGCGGGGCTTAATTGTAGAGTTTTCCACTGAAGAGGGAAGGAACCTGATGTTAGAGAAGGTGTATAAATATAAAGAAGAAGTAGAGGGATGTCTTCTCCTCCGTATTTTAGAGCAACAGGGTGAATGCCATCAGGACCGAGTGGGTGAAAAGGTTTGATAATAGCTAACTGAGAGCGTATGAGCCCTGCATCAACAGGGATATGGCTTAGGAATGTACTTGTACTTACAGGAGGAGGTGGGGGCAGTATGTGTCGTTCAGTGTTGAAGGAAGCAGCAAAATATGAATTAAAAACCTCAGATTGTTAGAGGGTCATCTACAGTGGTTTTGTCCTGCAACGTCATCACTGAGATGGCAGAATTTCTCTCATTATTCCTGCGTCTTATCAACTGCTTGCTCTTATCTGTGCTGTTAAACGCACGTTCTTCTTCACTTAAGTGGAGCATTTTGGCTATATATTCAGTTGCACTGAACATTTTATGCATTGGCATGATGAGAGGAGTCGCATGTTTTCTGGTACCGTGATTTAAACTTTTGAGCTTGCCTTGCTCCTTTGGAGTGATATATATGCCTTTACCGTACACATTACGGTGTTTTGACTTTTGCGGGGCTAAGGTATTTATGCAAGGCCTGAAGTGTTCATCCAATGCCTCGGTTGCAATACTGGTATCGGAGGTAAGAAAAAATATGTTCCATTCCAGAGGTCTCAGCAATGTGGTAAATACGTTCCAGTCGACAAATTTAGTTTGACGGTAGTGTATCACGGTCGACTCTTCAACAGCTTTCAGGTCGAATGTGAAGTACACTATGTTGTGATCACTTCCTGAAAATTTTTCCAAGACGGATACAGAGGCAAAATATATGCCTGTGGTAAAGATGAGGTCTAAAGTGTGGTCTTGTCTAGTAGACGCTGAAACATGTTGCCGCTATCCGTTTACTTGGACACATGCAAGGAACTCAGCTTGACTTGCAGGGGCGGTAAAAGAGGTCCAGGAGATATTGGGCATGCTGAAGTCTCCGCCAATCATTTTGTACTGCGAAGGTAAGTTTGATACATAGATAAGTCCGTTAATAAGGTTCGCTAAGTCGTTCTGAGTGGCGTTAAGTGGTCTGTAGACATCCTAAAAGTATTTCACAGGGTCCAGTCAACACTAACGGCCACAAGGAGTCATCTATCATACCAAGACATGGCTCATCGAGTATGGTTGCAGAATATTGCTCCCTTAGGTAGATTAAACATCCTCCACCTCGTCCTACTCCACGATTTCTGCGGAACATGTGATGACCTGCAAGGTCTAGTTGTGTGTCTGGAGTCTCAGTGACTAGAATAATATAAGGAGTACATAGGAATATAAAGGATCTAAAGATATGCATCTAATTAATTAGCGAACGTGCATTTGAAAGCAGCGAACTTAGTGCATTTTTCTTGTTCGGCACCATTTTTATACTTATAAAAATGTTTAAAACAGAAACATCCTTGAGATTCAGGGACTCTGCTGACAATGCTTGGTCTGATGTTCTTGTAATGAGCTCATTAGGGAATGGTTGTGTGTCACCTGCGTTTGAATCCATGACAGGAAGTGTTGGAATAGTGCAAGTAAGGTATGGTTGGGTAGTGGAACAATGGGCGACGGAGTTAGCAGGGGAGGTATGTGTCCCACTGAAAAAGGGTAAGGCTGAGGTGAATTGGTCATGCCCGCCTGCTCGTTGTCAACGAAGGCATTGCGGGTTGCGTTTAAGTGAGCATTCGAAATGTAGGGTCAATCCGTATTGAAAGGGGTTTTGAACATAGAGTTAACAATTTCAGGAGGGCTGCGGTTTAGCCTTACATGTATAGATGCGTCACGCGAGAGACTGCTGTTACTAGACAGAGGCCTGAAATTGGAGGTCGGTAAAAGATGCGTCTTTTTCATCGCTAGGTGCGGGTTTGCGTTTTATTGCCTGTTTATTCCCTTGTGATGCACAGGCGACACGTAAGGTATTGATTTGGAGAGGGTTTGTTATCACGGGCACCCCATTGGTGGCCGGTTTGTGGATTCTTACGGGATTGGTTCTAAATTGAGACATCAACGTGTTCTCTATTAATAGACTGGCAGTGTTCTGTTTTATTTGAGCCAGTTTCCGCGCAGATATGTTGCGGTCCAGACGCTCCATTGGTTTCTATATGAACAGAGTCATTAGTGTGCCCTCCTTTGCCAGTTGGTTTCTCGACCTAGGTACCCCCAACGTTCGGCACGCTGTTGGAACTGTCAATATCTACTGTTAGATCAATCAGGTCAGCGAATGTGTTCTCTTTGATGGAGTAAGCATTGTCGGTAGGGTCGCTGGTGCATTCGGGCGCGGTGCAACAAAGCGATAATGCGAGATCTTTGAAACCCAGTTTGTCATCTTTGGATATCGTTGTACCCTGTTTCGATGCATTCTGGATCACATGGTTAGAGACGGAGAAGGAGGTTCTGCCCAGTAAGAGTTTTTGACATTTTCGTTCAAGGGACATTCTGTCCTCCATAATTTTCAACAGTTTAAGCAAGGTTTTAGACATAATAAGGTCCTGACTCTGTACAAGCTGTTTTGCATTTGCCTCGCTATGGAATTCAAATAATAACGGGCAGCAGAACTTTCGTGTCTTCTTGTGAGGACGGATGCAAATATATGATTTTGGGTCTATTCCAGCAACCTTCGAAAGTATGTTTGCAGGCTTCCTAGGTGAAACTTATCTGGCACATTGAATAAGATGGCATTGTTTGAACAGCGCATCCGTTTTGTTATTTCTGTTAGCAATATGTTGATGAACAAACTAGCACTTCGAATGTTATCCATTCTGGGACTCTCGGGCAATTTGAAAATGTAAAACAATGAGACAGGCTTCTGTTTTAGGGAATCGAGTGCAGTNAAAACCGACAGAAATTCCCGGCCTACAGTCGGCTCAAACAACCTCATGCGCTCAGTGTTCAACCTACACTGGAGTTCATCAAACACACAGTTACAACGTTCTACAATATGCTGAAAAAATGCATACACGCTGGATCGTTCGGACACAGCACATTTGATGTGTTTGTTTTCGTTCTCAACACGGTTGGTCGTAAGATTACCGAACAAAACCGTGGACTTAAGAGTATGCGAGGCCCAACCCTCTTTATAAGGCAGCCAAGTACTTGAAATATACTGGTATGCCTCATTACCGACAGACTTCACAGCCTGCAGCAAACTGTTTAATTGACCCCTGCTCTCAGTGAACACCATATTGCGGGTCCACTGGTAAATACGGTTCTTCTGATATTCGCTTATGCCAACCAACTGGCGGAAACGCCGAGATACATCTTGCAGTAAATGAAAACGGCGGAATAGATAACACTATTTGGAAAGACTTCACCTATTGCCCTCATCTTTGCTGCTGAACGGTCAACAATGAAGGTGCGAACAGCAGACATACAAGGCAACATTTTCAGCATGTTTTCCAAAGCTATCCTACAACTGGCAGTGGTTTCGTTCAGCATAAGTGCGTGAAAAAACGTCACCCCAACTCCAGGTACGTGTACCAACATAGCATGCCATAGTATAAAGCCGCCATAATTTAACTGATGAGTTGCATCTCCCAGAATGACATGCCCATACTTGTGACACAGTTGGAATATACCTTTCGATACAAACATGACAAACCTTAACACGTTGTCCCGGAGTAGAAACCTATGGCTGCCTTCCACTTTCAGTAAATCTCGCAACTTCATAATCTCGTTGCGATCACCTATTTTGCTGTGTCTCGTACGTAGATTAGATAAATCGTGCCGACGCATTCTAATCACATACTTACGGTTCACGTACGTCCTCATTTCACGTGCACTCTTAAACTGGCTCATCATCTCACATACATGCAGTTCATCATCAACAGCCAGACGTCTATTCCTAGGATAAATATTCGGCTTACCAACCTGAAAGTTGTGTGAGTGCACCAGGTTTGCCTTCTCGATTTGATATCCATCGGTGTGATAATGGATGACACAGGAGGCTTGACATCTGTAATCTGCATTACTACAATTTACCGTGACAATTGATTAAGCAAACGTTACCGTTTGGAGGGCTTCGTTCGCCGTGTACAGTGTACGCATTTGTACACCACACTTCCATACGGGCAGCCTGGCGGCAGGTCTATTCCTCTATGTTCTTGGCAACTGCAGCTGTCTGCGAAGTGTTAATGAAAAAGCTTGTACAAGTTTCCCGTTGAAATCTGCACAAGTCTTTGACATACTCCTCGAACTTTCGGTACTTCATCTTGAATATCTTTCTGAACGTGCTCTCATCTTTCACCGCCATGCTGATTCAACGTACGGAAGTGATTTACCGATAATGGACCATTTAAACACTTTTACGTCCCATGTTATGATATCAGATCTGGCTTGGAAATATCACTTGTACCGTTTTACTGAAACTTCACGTCACATTCGTTTCGTCAGTGTTTTCCAGTTCTTCGTGTACGAAAGAAAATGCACTCTCGTGATTACTGCGTGAATATTTTATTTGAGGTTTCCCTCATAATGGTTATCGGTGATAATATTGTTCTATATAATCTGGTCACATTCCTGTTCGTCCAAGTCTATCCAAAAATATAATTATATTCACGAAACATGGTGACCAAAATCATTCGTCATACAAGATCCGCTGGTGCCAAAGCCACAATATCGAGCTTCGAAGCCGATGTTGACCGTTTTAAAGGCAAATGTTCTAGGTCCAGAACTTATGTAGGCTCTCCTAAGGTTACTGCCGTTAAAGGGGTAAGATAACCTGGTGGTTGCCAACCCCCAGAATAAAAACTGTTCAGTTCCTGTAGATAGTTTATTGGCGGATTTATTTGTTAAGGTATCTAAGCTAGAAGCAGAGCTCGCTCAATTAAGGGCAAGTCATACTGCACTCGATTCCCTAAAACAGAAGCCTGTCTCATTGTTTTACATTTTCAAATTGCCCGAGAGTCCCAGAATGGATAACATTCGAAGTGCTAGTTTGTTCATCAACATATTGCTAACAGAAATAACAAAACGGATGCGCTGTTCAAACAATGCCATCTTATTCAATGTGCCAGATAAGTTTCACCTAGGAAGCCTGCAAACATACTTTCGAAGGTTGCTGGAATAGACCCAAAATCATATATTTGCATCCGTCCTCACAAGAAGACACGAAAGTTCTGCTGCCCGTTATTATTTGAATTCCATAGCGAGGCAAATGCAAAACAGCTTGTACAGAGTCAGGACCTTATTATGTCTAAAACCTTGCTTAAACTGTTGAAAATTATGGAGGACAGAATGTCCCTTGAACGAAAATGTCAAAAACTCTTACTGGGCAGAACCTCCTTCTCCGTCTCTAACCATGTGATCCAGAATGCATCGAAACAGGGTACAACGATATCCAAAGATGACAAACTGGGTTTCAAAGATCTCGCATTATCGCTTTGTTGCACCGCGCCCGAATGCACCAGCGACCCTACCGACAATGCTTACTCCATCAAAGAGAACACATTCGCTGACCTGATTGATCTAACAGTAGATATTGACAGTTCCAACAGCGTGCCGAACGTTGGGGGTACCTAGGTCGAGAAACCAACTGGCAAAAGAGGGCACACGAATGACTCTGTTCATATAGAAACCAATGGAGCGTCTGGACCGCAACATATCTGCGCGGAAACTGGCTCAAATAAAACAGAACACTGCCAGTCTATTAATAGAGAACACGTTGATGTCTCAATTTAGAACCAATCCCGTAAGAATCCACAAACCGGCCACCAATGGGGTGCCCGTGATAACAAACCCTCTCCAAATCAATACCTTACGTGTCGCCTGTGCATCACAAGGGAATAAACAGGCAATAAAACGCAAACCCGCACCTAGCGATGAAAAAGACGCATCTTTTACCGACCTCCAATTTCAGGCCTCTGTCTAGTAACAGCAGTCTCTCGCGTGACGCATCTATACATGTAAGGCTAAACCGCAGCCCTCCTGAAATTGTTAACTCTATGTTCAAAACCCCTTTCAATACGGATTGACCCTACATTTCGAATGCTCACTTAAACGCAACCCGCAATGCCTTCGTTGACAACGAGCAGGCGGGCATGACCAATTCACCTCAGCCTTACCCTTTTTCAGTGGGACACATACCTCCCCTGCTAACTCCGTCGCCCATTGTTCCACTACCCAACCATACCTTACTTGCACTATTCCAACACTTCCTGTCATGGATTCAAACGCAGGTGACACACAACCATTCCCTAATGAGCTCATTACAAGAACATCAGACCAAGCATTGTCAGCAGAGTCCCTGAATCTCAAGGATGTTTCTGTTTTAAACATTTTTATAAGTATAAAAATGGTGCCGAACAAGAAAAATGCACTAAGTTCGCTGCTTTCAAATGCACGTTCGCTAATTAATTAGATGCATATCTTTAGATCCTTTATATTCCTATGTACTCCTTATATTATTCTAGTCACTGAGACTCCAGACACACAACTAGACCTTGCAGGTCATCACATGTTCCGCAGAAATCGTGGAGTAGGACGAGGTGGAGGATGTTTAATCTACCTAAGGGAGCAATATTCTGCAACCATACTCGATGAGCCATGTCTTGGTATGATAGATGACTCCTTGTGGCCGTTAGTGTTGACTGGACCCTGTGAAATACTTTTAGGATGTCTACAGACCACTTAACGCCACTCAGAACGACTTAGCGAACCTTATTAACGGACTTATCTATGTATCAAACTTACCTTCGCAGTACAAAATGATTGGCGGAGACTTCAGCATGCCCAATATCTCCTGGACCTCTTTTACCGCCCCTGCAAGTCAAGCTGAGTTCCTTGCATGTGTCCAAGTAAACGGATAGCGGCAACATGTTTCAGCGTCTACTAGACAAGACCACACTTTAGACCTCATCTTTACCACAGGCATATATTTTGCCTCTGTATCCGTCTTGGAAAAATTTTCAGGAAGTGATCACAACATAGTGTACTTCACATTCGACCTGAAAGCTGTTGAAGAGTCGACCGTGATACACTACCGTCAAACTAAATTTGTCGACTGGAACGTATTTACCACATTGCTGAGACCTCTGGAATGGAACATATTTTTTCTTACCTCCGATACCAGTATTGCAACCGAGGCATTGGATGAACACTTCAGGCCTTGCATAAATACCTTAGCCCCGCAAAAGTCAAAACACCGTAATGTGTACGGTAAAGGCATATATATCACTCCAAAGGAGCAAGGCAAGCTCAAAAGTTTAAATCACGGTACCAGAAAACATGCGACTCCTCTCATCATGCCAATGCATAAAATGTTCAGTGCAACTGAATATATAGCCAAAATGCTCCACTTAAGTGAAGAAGAACGTGCGTTTAACAGCACAGATAAGAGCAAGCAGTTGATAAGACGCAGGAATAATGAGAGAAATTCTGCCATCTCAGTGATGACGTTGCAGGACAAAACCACTGTAGATGACCCTCTAACAATCTGAGGTTTTTAATTCATATTTTGCTGCTTCCTTCAACACTGAACGACACATACTGCCCCCACCTCCTCCTGTAAGTACAAGTACATTCCTAAGCCATATCCCTGTTGATGCAGGGCTCATACGCTCTCAGTTAGCTATTATCAAACCTTTTCACCCACTCGGTCCTGATGGCATTCACCCTGTTGCTCTAAAATACGGAGGAGAAGACATCCCTCTACTTCTTCTTTATATTTATACACCTTCTCTAACATCAGGTTCCTTCCCTCTTCAGTGGAAAACTCTACAATTAAGCCCCGCTGTAAAAGTGACTCGTGACACGATATCGGCAATTATCGTCTCATTAACCATACTTCAATTCGTTCTAGGGTGTTGGAAAGAATGATAAAATGTCGTATGGTTGAATTACTGTTATCACGAAACCTTATAAACCACTCCCAGCGTGGGTTTCTCAACAAGCGTTCTTGTATGTCATGTCAGCTAGATTTTCTTAACCATGTGACAGAATCTGCTGACGCCGGTGAGGCGATTATCGTTATACTGTTGGACATGGCGAAGGCCTTCGATCTTGTGCCTCAAAACCGTCTTCTGCTCAAAATAGCATCCTATGGTATACGCGACCCATTGATTAGCTGGTTTTCGCCGTAACTTACAGGCCGCACACAAACAGTGAAAATAGGAGACAACAGCTCAACGCCCGGACCAGTTATTAGTGGAGTGATACAAGGGAGTGTTCTGGGACCGTTACTCTTTCTCATATCTATAGACGCTATATGTCAAGTTATCAAGCACGGCAAACTATTCCTATTCGGTGATTATAGCAAACTTGTTTACAGCTTCCCTCCTGGCAACCTAAATCCATGTTTGGAAAATATACGGAAGAGTCTTATGTCATTAGAGACTTGGTGTGAAAGTTGGCTGATGATATTTCCAGCCAATAAATCCACTATCGTTGCGTATGGTTGTCACGTACCAGATGGCTCTTTAAAGCTGGACGGTCACAGCATATCAACCGCCAACCCTGTACGTGACCTGGGTTTGCGCTACTCAGATTCATTCAACTTCGCAGAACATATATCTTTCCTAGTCGCTGAAACCAGACGGACGATCAGTCACATTAAACCCTCATTCTTCCTACCTACTGCGCTGTTACACCTTCATAAAATATGTGTACGACCCCAGTTTGAGTACTGCACGTTCATATATGGCCACCTGTGCAAGTCTGATAGGCTAACTCTGAAAAGCCTCCAACGTGCATTTACGAAAAGCTTATTGGGTTATCCATCTTCTCTGAGCTACAGAGAACGCTGCCGGACGCTTGCACACGATCCTCTCTGGTTACGGCCGCTCAAACTCAACCTTTCAATCATGTATAATTTGGTCTATGGCGATAAATTTACCGTCAGCTTCGTGATTTGCTTACAACACACGCCGAAGTACAACCTCAGAAACAAGGACTTCACCTTGGCATCTCTTAAATCCCGGAAGAAACTGCGTTCAAATATTTCCTAGTAAAATATTCCTACATCTGGAACAAACTCCCGCATGCAATTAGGTCCAGTAAAAATATACACCAATTCAATCGAAACTTACAGACTTTCTTAACAATGTCGAACGTCATGTCCATTTTCAAGCTCTAGTTGTCTCAGGACGTTATCTTTGAAAACGGACCTAATTACATCTGACGAAAAACCCCCTGTTTTGCGTGATGTTAAGTCACGCACCCCTCGAACCGATCAAAACGACCGCCTTCAGAATAGATATTTTACCTTTAGACTTGCCAGCGAACAAGAAAACATGTCTATAGTCAACACGTATGTGCATGCCCATTAGCAACAACCCAATGATCCTGGTACAACCTTACCCCATAGTTATTGATGGCTTGTGTGTCTGAGTTGTAAACCACTATGCAAAAGCTGTACATGACAAAATCGTTTAAAAAACTCAACCTGTTCGTCTCATGACTGCATAATAATCTCGGGTCGCATCTCCTTTTTCTCCCCTGATAGACCAGCCAGCAACCTATCGGTATTGTCAAACATTCTTCCCATTCTATATAGCGTCTGTACAAAGATAATTGACATCTGAACTCGGCAATAATCGTATACATTGAATAGCTTCCCAAGTAGCAAAACGTTGCGGGGCCAGCACGGGCCCCTCGCGGGCCACGGCGGGCCACGGCGGGCCAGAGGCGGGCAGTGAGACTAGGGCCCCGCGCGGGCCACGGCGGGCCAGGGGAAAAATCGCCAGCGAAGCTTTCAACGCGGTCCGCAAAATTCCCTTTTTCAACAAACGGATTCCCCTTCATTTTTGTTAGGCGCTCCAGGCTTACTAACGCCGCCCATAAAGAACTTTCCAAAATATCCGTAAACATGGAAAGTTTATTGGATAGTTTACACAAGTTCATCGGAAACATGCGGTTCGTTATGCAAGTGTTCAGAAAATTTCGTCATCGACGTTGGAGCCACTGTACCACACTTCGATGAACACTGGGGAAACCTGCAGAGGAATGCATGTGTGATGTGTAGTGAACGAAATTGAACAATATTAACACCAGTTTTACGGGGCTCTTTGAAATTCTATATCTCCGTAAATAATCGAGATAGAGCAAACATGAAGCATAACAATCTTGCAGTATTCCTTCTGGGCATTGCAATAATACTACGAACATTTGCCTGTTTACACTGGGTAGCCTCAATGTAACCTCATGAACTTGTGCAATATTCGAACATGAATCGTGAGAATACAAGTTTTATGGAAATTTTTGAAATGCAACTACTCCGTTTTTAGTTCACATAGAAGGATAAATAAAGGACATTTAGAAAGCACGCTCCGTGAATTAAATATGAGAATTAAGAACGGAGGATAACTCTTCATGTACTTCCGTAGAACAGCATAACCGCCCAACGAACACAAACCTTACCTCCGCGAGCTCCGAAAATTAGCGAATAATGATGTCTGACTTTACGATGCAATTTAAACAAACGTCATTTATCTCGATAAAAAAATGAATGCAGATTTTGAGGTGTTGTTCATTGAAATTTACTTTTAGAAGAATTCTTCCATGGGATGCTTGTTTCGATGATTTTTCTCATGGCCCACCGGAACCCGCAGGAAACCGTTCAGTCGCGGTGGGCCATGTGTTACATGGGTTATAGTCGATCTCCTTTTGCGTTAATCAATAACAGGTGTGCGTACGTGGTATATATTTTATCAATCGACACAATGCTATTAACGTCACATAAAAGGTTATGCCAGAATATCATATGTTCCATTGTTCGTCATAGTCAGTTTCACGTTCTCCAGTTTATCGCATGATTCCGCTCTTCATTCTTGGTTTCACTGATATATCCCGCGCGAGAGAACATCCCACCCCGCCCGGACATTCAAAATTCCGCAACTGTTGGGCATATCGCGAGCTCCTCAAAATTCTTAGGAAGTTGAGTGAAAAATGACGCCCGATCGAGAGGTCCATGCGTTCTTCGCGAAAGTATATGCATCACCGCCTCGCCAATGTCATGAAAAATTTTCTGCACATTTTTTCGGGAATATCTATATGGAATATTAACCAAATTCTTCGCCAATAAACCCTATCCATCCTCAAACCACCCATTTTTTGCACGACCAGTGATTACCTTATGGAGTCCCAATTGAGGTAACAAACCAATTATTTTATCGAATTGTGCAGACCCCACACATCATCTTCTCAGAACTATGGAGCTCAAAGTTTCCTGTTTAAACTTGAATTTTCTCTTGCTATAATGTCTACTTTTGTCTGTTTTGTTGCTCTATTCACATTGCTGACTCGTTATACAATTGTCAAATTTGGTGTTCAAATATGTATATGCTTAAAAATTATTACGTTGCTCACGCTCTCCTGAGTGTGTTTCCCACAAATGCGTCAAGACATATACCATTATTATTATGTTTATTTATATATGTATATATATACCACATGTATATATATAAATTCCATATATATACCAGATGACACATACGTGTGCCTAACAAGTGATTTGAGCTTAACGGTGACTGTGAACTCCATAGATCCATGAATGGTATAGTATTATATGATGTAAATATATGTAAACAGCTCAAACCTAACTCCAGGTGGTGCAATATGTATATATATATAACATTACGCACCACTTTCAGATGTGTTTAAGCTCAATTGTGAACCTAATGTGAACATTTTTAACCGTTTACTAGAAGTTCTCTTTTCGTGTCCGGTTTGGTGGCAGTCCTCAATGTTCGTCGCCTTTCATATGTCGCTTTATTGACATTTTCTACACTTTTCTTTATAGAGCGGTAAAATGCCAGAGGACCTGCAAGTTACCCATCGTTCACCCTTTTTGTAATATCCCTTTGTCATTACACTTTTCATCTTGTTCTCCCTGATTTCTGCTCTCATTTTGGGTGTACTTCATATCCCGCTGCTCAGCCAACACAGGACGTTGCATTTGGTGTTGGTTTACTGTGCTGTAGGACCGTTTCCGTATGTAATGTGTTGTGTTACGACGTCGATCCCCTTGAATTACAGCAACTTGGACCAGTTTACGTGGTTTTAGTGATACTTTGCGGCCAATCGGGATAATTTACGTCGTTTCAGTGAGATTTTACGGCCGTGCTACAGTGGACAAAATGGACTAATCGGATTAATTGTGCGCTACACATTTAGGGTAATTTTGGGTTCTATGTGTCAAAAACGTGATTCATCCTTAACGCACTCTCGCCCTGGACAATGTAGAGCATATTGGGTTTTGTGTAATCTATACCTAATTGTGCTAGCAGGGGAGTTGCAAACAATTTACTGACCGTGCAGTAGGCCAAACGCTAACTGGTCGTGTGAGTAAACCATACAACAAACCTTTTCAACCAGGCTGTTTACGACGGGAGTTGGACGGCGGGGGTCGTTATCTACGTTATAAGCATCTGACGAATTAGTGTTTCCCGGGCCACACTCAAACAGGTCATCAGGTGCTACAAAGAATTTGAATATGGGCATTGTGTTTGTTAACGTAAGAAAGCTGCCCAAACCCATTCTGAAACGCTGAATGTTGTCTCTGGCTCTGACTTTATTCGGAAGTTTAGTCCAAGTGTAGGAGTACTTTATATGGAAGAAGTTTGCACGTATATTTTCACGGGATATCAGGGTTAGCTAGGTGGAACTCTCATTTTGTTAGACTATATGGAGGGCTGTGTTCTGAGTGGACGGTGTCATGAACTGACTGCCTAATTTCAGGCAAGTTACTGAACAGAATCAGACAGTTCGTATACATGCAATTAAGGGCTAATTCCTTGTTGGATTTCTCGAGAAACGTGGAAGAAAGGTGCGAGAAAGAGCCTGGGAAAGGAAGCCTAGTATTGAGGAGGGTGGTGAAGCTCGACTCTGTCTGTTCTTCGGAATTGTTCTGACCGCCCTCCTCCGAGTCTTAAGGCGCGACATCCCATCTGTGCGTACTTCAGCGATACCACAGGAGGCTTGACCAGGGTTCTTGGCACCGAAACCTGCGACCTCTGCGAACCTCTCAAATTCCGCTTCCTGGAAGGGTGTTTGGAAGTTGTCATTGAGGAAATATTTGAATTCTTCGCGCGTTGTTATGGGGATACTAATAGAAACACCTAATGGGGTGGACCAAATTGATACTTTGACTCGCAGCGGGCAAACTTAGCAGGCTACTTCCGTTCCGAATTCTTGAGGGTAAGAGTTTTCTGGTTGGACATTTGGTAGGTTTTGGATAGAGTAACTCCGAAGATGGTTTTTGCATGGCTTCGGTGCCCTCAGTGCTCGTGCCGAAGCTTGAGGCACCGAGCGTTGGAACCACCGTGCGAGTTGTGTCTCTGCTACCTACAGCGGGCACACGGGTCTGAGGGGATACTCCGAGAGCAGAAATTACAACTTTCTTCTCCAGTTGTGGCTTCTGGTCTGCCGTGATTCGTGACTTAGTCTTAGTCCGCTGTTCGCGTCTCGCCTTCTCTTGCAGGGAACGGTCGAAAGGTACGTCCTTCAGATGGGCGTTGGTGGACTCCGAAGCTTCTGTTTTTTTCCGCCACGGCCTTGGAGCTGAGTATGGCTGGCAAGGTTATCAAAAAGGCACGTGACTTTTTGGTTGTCTTGACACGCAGCCTACTCGCGAGTGACAGGTTTGTGACGCCCGGGAACAATGAAGTCGCTAGGACTGTTTTGGTTAGCACGGCTGGAGAAGAGGTTGTTTGGAAGAGGCCGAATAAAACAACTCTTCTTTCCTTGAGAGCTTTCTCCTTCATGTTTATTGCCGCCTCCTCTATGTGTGCAGTTGACAAGGCAACTGCCTTCTTGGTGAGTGCAACACCAGGAGTGGCAAGCGCTAGGCACCCATTCAGAGACTGTAGTTCCAGCTTCAGTTCAGACAGTCCCATGGTACTCCTCTATCTTACTTTCCATGGAAGAAATGGAAAGGGATACAGAGCTACGAGGAGCCTCGCATTTGCCGTCGCAGGTTTCCTGCGTCACTCCACTTGTGTAGGTGCGCGTGAGACCAGTCAGCTGCGTAGTGGTGCTTTGGCTTCCGTCAAACCTGCAAATCATGCGAGTATAATTGAAAGATGAAGAAGCTAGCTGTTTGCAATGGTGTTCATTGGGGCCAGTGCGCTCGGGGTTGTACCACCTCCCACGATGGTGAAACCGCATGCCGTTTTGTACGGACATTTTACACCCATACCGGCCGCAGACGCTTGCTGCCACAGACAGTGTCTGCTGGGTCCCAGCTCTGATAGATCTAACACGGGTCACCGTCGAAAGGGACAAGTAATACGCAAAACAGTACAGTTAGTTTTCAGAGATTCGGAAAAAACGAAACAGACGACAAAGCGGAAAAAATTGGGTGCCACGTGGCGCGAATAAGTCAGTACGTAGCGAACTGTTGTGTTATTCGATAACAGATAACAGTAGTCTTATGCACTTTTTGATGCACGGAAAACCAAAGGAAAGAAGTCTGACGAGACAGTAACAACGAGAAGCGCTAAAACAGATTTCGAGTTACCCGCGCAACCGTTTGATGGTTTTTGGAGTTTTCCGTTCGCCCTTGGCAAAGCCTTCTTATTTTAACATTTCCCGGATGCTAATTATATACCGTGGTGACGAGACACCCCGGAGATACATTTGGACAGTCTCCCCAGAGTGACCTTGAGCAATTCGAAACACCGCCCCCCCCACAACCTTGTAGGAGATAAATTAATGTAACATCCCATTTTTCGGACTAAACCTGTGAAGTGGGCGAACTATCTGTTTTCCTGTTGCGTGCGTCAGAGCTTCATAAATTGCGGTCTTTTTCTTTTTGATCACGTCCCTTAGATAGCAAGTTTCACGCTTGCCCTACTGGTTTTGTATCGTTTGTAATTATCTCCAGTGATCGAGCATTACCCATCGCGCTTCTCACGTTTGTGTTGAGAAATATGGATTATATACTTATATATATTATATATATAATATAAAAATAAATCTGAGGCGCATGAATTTTATCTGGATAACATTTCACCCCTCATCACCGGGTTTCCACCGAAATGTATTTGCCACTGTTAGGATGATGAAACCGAACTTCCCTCGTCTAGAAAAGAAAATGTTTTAGACGCTTTTCGAGGTTCGAATAAAATCGTTACCCAAACAGGCTTATCAGATGGTACCTGTAGACATGAATAACCCTAAACTTGCAGTTAGGCATGTCCAGCAGAGACCTACGAAGCCGGATGCGTTCTTCAGTACAATGGTGCATAAGACTGCTATAAATTCTAGATCTATTTATACCTCCATCGCGTCGGCTATACGTTGACTTACTTCACGCATACCAATTTAGATTAGGTCCCGCAGGACAGTTCCCAACCCTGGCGAATGATAACCGTCGACGGGGACATACCAGGGAGCTTTAACGGCCTTGTCACGGACACTGTTCAGGCAACAGTCCTTTTCTACGGGGTTGCTAACCACAAGAACAGCGGTCTTTCTAAAACCCTCAGTTGCACTTCTAGGATTTCTATTAACGCATCGCTGAATGTTAGAGGACTTCAGTGCACCTAACATGACCTGAGGGACGTGAGTCCGTATTAGTGGTGCGGACCATACTCCTGAGTCACCACTTCGACCTGTTGTCAGTGAGCTGTGGTTGCAACAACACACGTGAAACACCCACGCTGTTGCAGGGCGCATGCCGTTTCAAGATGGATTTGATATCCTACACTCCAGAGTCCGGCATCAATCGAGTAGATGTTTTGAGCCCCATATGGGGAATTAACTACGTTGTTGGACACATGGCGGACAGGAGGTGAACAGTGGGCAAAATCCGCTCGCGTCTGATGGAATATCTGGATAATTTCATTCGAAAAACAGAGTGAGGCCATACACACTTTCTAGTGGGGCGGTGGCGCGCGTTCGGGGATGTTGCGCACCGGTGAAAATTTAGAAACAACAGTTTGGCTTACGTGGAACGGTTTGCACTGATGTCAAGCGGTCGTCCCCGTGCTAAAGGACATTCTTGGTTTAGTGTCAGATAACTCACCATCCTCTGGCCAAGACTTCGGCAGTGCACGGACTACAAGTCTGGTCACGGGCCTTACGATGCTAGCCAGCAAGCGGCAAAAGAAGGTAATGCAGTAAACCTGAGAAGGCGTCAACAGTATGGGGGAGGACTCAGCCACGGAACCGGCAGTTGCACCAAAGAGGCACCAGGTGCACGTCCAAAGATTCACCTGAAATCTTGGCACCGATGGATCTGCATGAAAACGGAGCTGTTGATAACTTAGATAAGCTCAAATAATGGCTCGGCACTGCGCCTCGGTTTATTTCCAGGACAACACGCAGTCTGACTTGCTGAACGGTGGAGGACTTAGTTTTGTCGAAACAGTGTGCACTATTGATATGTTGGGACGCGCAATGAGCTCGACTGATGTCAACTAATCTGTTGGTACTGGTGGCGTCCACCCTTTGCTGCTGCAGAAATTACCCGTGCTACTAACATGCTTGTATCGGACGGAAAATACGGTAGGAGGCTCTCATCTACCGCCAGGTAAGCTTAACTTGTGTGTTTGGCAGAGTAATAATACGGCTGATAGACCGTCGTAAACATAATTGCTCGCACCACGTCACAGTCTCCACTGAAAAGCAGCACAGGTTTTGGAGAGGTGATCAGGATTGACAAAAATCTTGCTCGCCAGAAAACGATGGATAGAAGCGAGAACTGGAAGCATGACCATTGACGTGGTGACGGTTTTTGACAGGTTTCCATATAACTCTTTGCCCACCAAGTAAATGTCGCACACTGCCAGCTCACCTATAATGGGCAAGATAGCAGACTTCCTCCATGACAGATTATTCGCTGTCAGGGTCAGCCAACATTTATCAGACAGGCTGTTTATCCCTAGCGATTTTCCAAAATGACAGATGCCCAGGTTCCAGATGTTTTCAATTTTCGTCAGTCTTCGCCTTCGCTGATAACATAAATATATGGAAAACCATTTCCTCAAACAAGGCTAACAAAATATTTCAGCAGGAATTGGACACTACGTCAAAGTGGACGGTTCGATGGAGGCTGCCTGTAAATCCACATAAATGCTCCTTCATGCCCCTGGGAAATATCAGAGCTGTTGAGCGATGTCATATCGGCGGGCACCTGTTGACACAAAGTAATAACTACTCATATCCTGGGATAATAATATCGGACACCTTCAAAACACAGGCTTGCGATATAGGTATGAGAATGCTTGAAGCAATTCGTCGATCCTTCGCTTAGGTGTCGAGGGTGGTTTTTGTTTACACGCCTTGACTTATTTTTGCCCAAAGGCTGCAGTACAGCTACTCAATATTGTTCCTGTGCATACAAAGAGAAGGGTTCCACGTTCCGGGGGTACACAGAGCAGACAGAAGTGTGGTGGTTGAGGGTAAGAATCTTCTCCTGTAACCGGCGGCTCGGGTATCTGAGGTTGTGCCCTCGGAGTTGCCGAAGACCCCGCGGCGACCTTATTGCGGCACACCGTATTTTACGAGGTGACATGGGGGGCTTCAGCGGGGACTTCCTCCACCGAAAAGACGTGGCGCTCAGTAGGCTCCTAAATATGCACACAAATAGCTCACTGGTAGACGGGAGATACGTAAAGTGGCGGACGCTCTGGTGTCAGGATGCCAAGCGAAGAGCGACGCACAGTCAGCGAGTCTTGCTTTTTAGCAGCTAACAATGAACAATGAAAACACGGACTCATAATCTTATTCTGCCTTTGTACCTTTTGAAATCACCGAGCTCCAGTGAGCCACTGTTTTATAAGCGGGTGTTAGGCAGGTAGCCGGAGTTCCTTGAATCGGTAAGTATTCTTCTTCCTGTATAACACGGTTGTCAGGCTTGCTGAGATGCGGTCATGAAAAAAGTGATATGGCAACGTTTTCTGTAGGTGTACTGTCAATATGGGGGCAGCAGATATAGAAAATATTAAAAACTTAACTTCCACCCACTTCTATCAAGCAGATAACCATCCAACAGGGCTTCGAACTGCATTCAAGAGTAAACAATAACAACAACTGGCGAAATGTTATTGCAGTGGGCTACCACCCTGTGACAGGAAACATACTGTCGGAGAAAGTGTCGAGGTATCTTTTAAAGAACTCTTTATGTTGACCTCTTAGCCAGTTTGGACCTACGAGGGTGAACAGTTGTCCAGTCAGCCTTCCAGAAAGAACGAAGAAATGGAGGATCAGGTCCGTTGGAAGTCCTCGAGATCCCTTAGGTTTTCAATCATGGACTTCGAGCCGACACTAGTATGAAATTTTTGGAAATTCACCGCGATTTTTTTCGGGGTTGACTACACACACTGGAGTGCATTCACGTTTTTACAGAGGCCAGGGTAAACAAGTGAATTAGCGTATTCGAGCAGTGACCGGACATAGACCCCGTGAACCGTTCGAAAACTCCTCTTGACAGTTCGAGGAAACTTCCATTTTATCGCCCCCGGTAAAGCGAATCCCTTCTTGGCTGCTTTTATGCGATAGAGTAAGGACGACCTGGGTGACAGCAGCATACCCAAGTCATTTGTGACCCATCTTGATATCTTGCAGTTGCGTATGTTTTTGATAAACGATGAAAACATTGTTTAAAGGTGCATCGCGATAGCTCGTTTGTGGAGATAATCTTAGAGTTTGCAAGAGGATACTAGTTAGGAGATTGTCAATCACCTGGCTTATAAATAGGGATGAGGGCAGATCTCTTGAATTTCTTAGGAGAGATTACAGTCAAAGCGGTCTTACTGGCTTGTGCAGAAAACGCTTTCTCCATTATCCGGAGGTCAGTCCTAATCGGGTCCACTGGACTCAGAAAGCAAATCCAAATATGGTGTGATGAGAATTGTGCATTTAAAGGCGGTTATTACAATACCCCTGAGGACAGACATTAAGGAGAAGGTGATGAACCGTAGCTGTGAATGTTGTTTCACCGATCCTTTAATAATTCGGCAACGAATTTAGTTTTGGAAATGGCTGTGCTCATCGACGGTCGGTTGTGGAATACTTCAACTTCTGGCTTATTAGGGTGTCTCTGTCCGGCAAATGTTATTGAACGTCTCTCATTAATTTGCAGTATCCTTCTCGTAAGAGGAAGGCTGGAAAGGCTCACTTTCAGCTCGCGTGGAACATTCAACAACTCGGGTTCGTGTAACACACGTTTTGTTCATCGATATTCAGGTACACCCCGAGTGAGATCGATGTTGAGTTGCATGGGATGATGTCTCACACTATTAAGTTCCGCCGACTGAAATTATGAGCCAAGTGGCTCTTTGTAGGTTGCCTTATCCAGTGGCAGAGAACGGCAAAGACCAGGATCAAGTGATCACTGTGGCCTGATAAATCCCTCACACCCGCCTCATCAATGTAAGGAATTTAGTCTAGGTTCACGATGCCCAGTCAGGGTGTTACCTTGTCGCAAACTTCACGTGTCGTGTCTAAGCTTTCTATCGCACAAATGACGTCAGAGCTGAACTAAAGCCATCTGTTGGAGTGGTGCTATCACCTGTTTTCATTGACTGCCCTTCCAGTCATAGACGCCATCTCGGAGCCGGACAAAACAAACAGATTAGATATAGTTGCATTGGAACTCATGTCTGGAACACGTGTACTACTCAGCCAGCAGAATCTCTGAACTCACCCGGGGAGCTTTCAAAAATTATTCCTTAATTTTACCCCCCAGATTAAGAGGTAATGACCCGAAATTACCCTAACATAATTCGACGGGCAATTCACCACAGAAAACACTCATTTGGTGCGTTTTTTCACACGGAGGCTGAAGAGGCAGTTGCTTGGCCTTCAAGCATGTACTGTGTACATATCCCCTTGAATCAACATTGCGGAAAATAGCAATCCGCCGAGTTCCGTGGATGTCCCTTACATTCCGTATCTCCGTCACGCTTTGTTGCACTTCCTAAAATGGATGATTCCATTAAAAGCATCTTCAGCATTACAGTCAAACACTTCCAAAGCGTCCCAACCACTTCAGCTAATTTTTGAAAGAAAATCCGTGAAAGTAGGGAAAGGTATATTGTCCTTCTGCATTCGTATCTATCGGATCCATCCACATATTGCGCCACTCAGTTTGTCTCAGAACCAATCATACCCAATTTACCAGCAACAGCATTTGTTCGGTGATGTACACGGATAACAGAACTGGAAGGAGAGGGATGAAAAATTAGACACAAGACAAAGTTGCAAAGGTTCATAGGATATGGTAAGTCTCCGTAAACAATTGAGACAGGGCAAAACATAACAGTCATATGGTGTTCCTACTGAGAATTCTAATAATGGCACAGTCCCTTGTTGACTGATATCGTATAACCTAAATATGCACTCATTAACTCACACGAAATCCAGAAATGAACCAAAATAATAAGGTTTATGGGTGTACTTGATATTCCATATCTCCTAAATACTTCAGATAAAGCAAACATGGAGCATAAAAACCCTAAGGTACGCGCCCTAAGCATCCTGATAATTCTACATTTGAGTGCAAGTTCATATCAGGTAACTAAAATGTGCCCTATTAAACTTACCAAAGATTCCAACATTTACCATACTAATACGTTTTATGGGTGTGTGAAAGCGCACACCACCATAAGTAATCAAGACAGAACGAAAATGAGAACAATTTTGGGATATGTACGTATGTACGTGAGTGCTACACCCTTGAGTACTATACGAATTAAATACGAAACAGGATTTCTGGACCACCGAGTCTCTTTGGACCACGTGGACAGAATAGACAGAGGACAAAACTTACAACGTGAATTTATTTTGCGCACTCTCATCAGTCGTAAGCGTGTGACCAGCACGAAAACAAACCCTACGAGCCTTGAACGAAACGATTAAAAGCAACTATCGACCTCAATCCTGATCGCTACTCACGGACTAACACACCGCAAATAAATGTTGAGAGTCAGTTGAAGCTGAGTGTACAGACTCGGTCATCGGCGGTCGATCAATAGTGCTTCGGTATACTTCGTCAGCACGGCTGTCTCGTGAAAACGTGGCCGGAGAGTAAATCTTAGCCGTGGCAAGAAGATGCCCTATTGATGAGCTCTAAAGAGAGCGAAATTCGGGTCTAGTGCTTCTTTTCGAAAGAGGCTGCCTGGAAAGTCTATGTGAATGCGAAGACTGCGGTCAAATATGAGTGACGTTCAACTTGAAAATACACCAAATCCTCGACTACTGTAGTGGCCGAATCAATCAAACAATAAGAAATAACAAAATTATGTTAACGCTATAAAACACCTGTAATGGTAACGGGCGTGTACAAAAGATATACAAGTAAGCAAAAGGAAGACGTATCCAAAGAATCGGAGTAACTCACTGGCAGATCAAAGTCCGTGGAATTGGATAGGACAACACCCGTGAGAAAGACAGTGCCAAGGAGTGGGTGCAGAAAACGACTGAGATAATTCCGCGCACGACGCGAAATGATGAAGGTTTGGCGTCGATAGGTCAACAAACATGCGGAGCTGGAGAAAGTTTTGCCGTGGACTAATATACCAGCCCAAATATCCACGCAAACGAGGAAGACAGAGACAAGGCGCGGTTACTCCCGGTTTATTGATCGGGACAACCAAATTCAAAGAATGATTATGCTTTCAAACAAGTGTACGGGTGAAGTTAACGAAACGGCATGTACAAAAGTGTTACAAAATATACGTACGATTTGTGTACAATACATCACTACTCACCAGTAATTAAAAAATAATAAGAACAACGCAGTCAATACCAGACGATTCACTTGGTTACACAGTGGTCGGTAGGCCAGTACAAGACCTGGTAATCACTTAAACAATTCGAACATTAAGAGATAGCCCGTGATGATTCAAGGTAATATAGCGTACCGCCTGGAACTTCTGTTTAACACCCAAACATGCTGAGTGGACTGTCTGACGGTCTTAATACAACCCAACAGGAAGATGGACAATTTGTGTGGTAATTTTCCCAAAAATTCATCCAGTAATAGGGTAGTTTGTGCTTGTAGAGCAATCTTGAGCCGAAAATTATCCGCCCAAAGTGAATACCGTCGTTGGTAGACCGTTGATATGTGAGTTTGGAATATCGTTTGAATGGTGTTGGATGGAATATTCTAAAAGTATAAAATATGCCTATTGTACTGTGGGAAATTTTTGTCTTAATGTGTGAAGGATTTTGATCAGAGACGCCAGGAAATCGCGTTAATTTAATGCCGAAGTAGGTTGGCGAGATAGCTGAAGTTTTGTGAATTGGTAGATAGAATGAGTTAGCAACGATTGATTAACAAACGCGCACAGTATAAGTTGTAAATCATTTTTCGTGAACTTGTGCGTTCGATATTCCGTGAAATAGGTGCTGATAGTTGATGAGTGCGAGTTGTTATGAACATCCTCACGTGTAACTGGAAACCACTGAAGTTTGGGGCGCCGTGGTTAGGTAGATGAGGCTGTAGCTAATGAATTCCAAACATAATGTGGGCGCAAGTCAGCGTGATCTGTTTGTCGTACATACTGCTCAATGTAATCGGGCGCAAGCTGGTTTGATAATATGGTAACAAAGAAATCGGCAAGTTATCTGGAATATTCCGTCCGAATATTCGTAGCCCCCTTGCTTTCGGTTTCGTTTCATTAGAATTCCTCTTCTTGTTGTGCGTGCTGGTCTGAAATTAGGCGGTACGTAACATGGTAGGTGGGGCATTACTTACCGTTGTCAGTAAAGTTCGTGTAGTCATTTGTCAACACTTTCACTCGGACCCGCTTGCGTGGAGGAACAAAGCGAAACTCATCTTCAGAGGTATCATGAGTAATTGATGGTGCTGCACACGGTCTCTTTCTGTGTTTCAACGTTGGAGGTGGCAGCGTTTGAGGTCGATGCAGCTGAACCAACATAATTAATGAAATAATAACGTACCTAGAGAGCGGGGCTTCAACTGCCCTAGGTAGAAGAGGTAATGCGACGTATCAGCAATATTCATGCACTCCACGTGGGAAAATAGCTAGTCCTTATCGTACCGATAACCATTCGTATTAACGGGGGTCACCACAATGTCCACAGGGCACCCCATTTAAACGCTTTTATCCCACCTTGACTGCTTTGAAGTGCAGGGCGGAGAAAGGGAGAAGTCTGTGAGTGGTAAGGCCGCCTAATCTGCTGCATGAAAGTTGTGATAGCGTTAAAAACGCGGCTTCCTGCCCTGGGGTTTACATCCTGCAGCTTGACCAACCCCTGATACAGCATTTTGTAATTTAGCTGAAGTGCATTCGCAACGCCGATAGTGACCTCTCGGCGGAACGTACTGCTTTTGGGCAGATTGTATTCAACGAGCCATCGTCGATGGATTGGGAAGTGACCTAGATCAAATGCGGTCATAGTTAACAAAATGCTGTATGGATGGAGGTGCTTTTTTAATACGCATGGACGTGTAGAAACTACACTCGCAAGTACCGTCGCTGGTGTTCATTGTGTACTATGTGCCCTCATGACTTACTCGAAGCTACCAATTGATGTTACATAAAGTACGACCACCTTGGATTCGTCCAGTCGTTTGAAGTGTAACACGCCCATTGAGGTGCCTAATCACCAGCTGACTGGCGAACGTTGTCAGCCGAGACAGTACACTCTTGACGTACAGGTCTACGCTGACCACCTTACGACGGTAACAACCGTAAGTACACTGCACCTCGAACTCCCGCACTGGCCATGGCTAAGTGATCTCTGAAATGAGTGCGCTTCTTCAGTCACATACTCGCGTTATCCAGACGGTTGTTCGTTCGATTTCCGAAGTGAACACCACACAACTGTGCATGGATGACTCACTTTGGTTTTATATATAACCAATTACACAGAAGGGTGTTCATGTAGCTCAAGAATGTTCGACTGGTTATTGCGACATCCCGAAAGAACCTTCGAAATGAACGGACAAAGGTGTCCACTCACTTTCCCGAGTTATTTCAAGTGGTCACGCGCCGAAACAAATATCGGCTCCTGAATGAATTTCTCTGAATGTTGACTATAAAGTTGACTACATCAGCTTAAATGTTTTTTCACGGCATCCCAAACACGGGAACCGTCTGAATAACTGCACTTGCTGCCTCCGTGCGAAACATATATGCGTGTATCTTTTATTGTCATCTCTGATGATACAATACGCCGTATTTCCCCATACGATTAAGAAGTTGTGGCAAATTTTCTGCGACATTATTCCATCCGCTCATTGCCGTAGGTGTAAACCGACGAAGGATGTTGCAAATACCCATGGTCGTTATACACTTGCCATAAAAATCCGCAGCATATTGTTTCAACTCAACGCTTGATCTGTTGTACTCGAAAAGATGCATCGAGACGTTCATCTCACTTTCCGTAAGCCAACGAATCGTTGGACGCGCATTGTACAGGAAGGCAGTTGTGTCGTGGTTGTGCCGCGAAGTGAAATAGCTAACAACCAACGCGGTATTTCTCCTAACCACGTTGAAACGTGGTTGGCAGCACGTGTCGCGGGAACTGCAGTCGGAAGTATGTGGACTCAACTCACTTAACACGTCATAAACTACGGCTCTCGCTATTACGTCACTTGTATTATATACACCAGAACACCATCTACCAAGTAAACTTGACAGCAATCACACTCGCATGATCATATTTCAAGCGTCCACTGCCTGACGAAGCACGTACAAAACAATGTAGTCCTTTATGTATCTGTCTCAGCAAATTCTGAACTCGCCGAAACTAATAAATTCCCAACCTTTGAAGACATCTTTGAAACCATGCAAATAGTCCATCACCTAAAACGAAGTAAAGAATGAAATCTAACTTCCCTGCTTTAGGCTAAGGGAATATGTATTAAGGAATCAGATTTACATATCATCCATCATTCACCAACGAGCGAGAGTCAAGTAACAATCAGACGTGGAAAACGCCCTGAAAAGATTGCGGATTTATACCGTCAAAACACCTACATTCGATAATTCTGATCTCCGCAACAAATGAATGAAGAAACGATTCAAGGTCGATTAAAACAAAACATTTAAATCTCGCGATGCCTTCTGTCACGGAAACCAGTGAATTTCGAATCCCTGGGCGATACAACGCAACTGTCACCCCATATTCAGTGATGTTAGACGGAAGGTTTTACTTCCTACTTGTAATTCCCATCCAATCTTGGGAACGCTCAGGTTGTAATACACCAGAAAGTCAATAACAGAAACGGCACATGTTATGTCCAACGAATGCAGATCGAAACACACGGGATCAGTCTCACGGAAGATAAAAGTCGCGCGTCAACTGGAAACGTGCATTAACAACAACTCAGATACCGAGAGAGATTGTTCTACAACGTGTCCTTGCCCATATATGTATACGGGGTCCCACGGTCCAGGACGTAGACTCACGCTCACTGACCGCCGACCTCATGTTTTGGTTGGTCACCCTCCCCAGCCCGTTGCACGGACGCGGCCAACCCGCGTGTTTGAGGACCTGAGAGGAAGTGGAAGGGGGTGTATGTGGCAAAACAAAATGGCGGCGGGCTACATGCTACTACAAGGTTTGAAGTTAAAACGCGCGCTCACACCGTGATGTCTATAGCCTAAACCGAGGTACGTAAAACGGAACGAATAACGAAATTTAGTATACGGGCAGTAAATTGTGGATTAAACGTGTTGGATATCAGCTTGGTTGTTAGTCCGTATCGGTATCGCTCACCTTCTTCGAGGTTACAGCTTGACCTGCGGGGGCGCAAGCTAAGGATCGAAAATGGGTAGGTGTGTTTTGAGAGTTTGTTCTTGATTTCTGGAATAAAGCTTCAGAAACGGAACCTCTTGCAATGCTGGAAGTGTTTCAAGAATGTCAATTAAATTCACTGAGTCATGTTCGACTTTGTGTTCGGCTGAAGAATATTTTCTTGAAGGTGAGCTATTATGGTGGGGATCTGAAATAACTCAACTGGGGCTGTTTTGACGGCGAATTAAAAGATTGCCGAATAGATAAGTGAACGGTGTCGGTATAATATCGCATGATATTACCCGCCGATAGTCACCTCCACAATATTAACAGGGCAAAGTCCATAAGGTAATCAGCGAGCACGAGGACGACGAGAAAATCGGTGTGTTGTTCGAGGCGAGGTTATTCTCGTTGTGAGACCCAAAATACTTATACGTGCCACAGCGCTGTTAGTCGATACAGTCCGCTCAACCAAGGAAAAAGCAGGCAATGACAAGCAAGTTATATTTTCAAAGAACGCCTTATGGAAATGGCGTCACCATATAAAATGATACAAAGCGACAAGTTGTACAACGAATACTCCGGATTTATTTGGCACTGTCATGCCATCTCTTTACGATCAGTCTGTTGCTATATACACATTTGCGAAACGGGTTTAACCTTTTCGTGACCTGCTACTCTTGCATTGTTTTCATTATTTTTCCCTTGCGTCACGATTGCTTGTTTTTTAGTTTGATCAAAATTCTCTTCAGTCAGGTTCTCAGAATGAAGCCACTTGGGCCTGACTCTCACACACAATAGAGATGTATCCACTTAGTTTGATGAAAGTGATGGCTAAGTATTTCCCGACGTGTCGATGAAACTTGCAGTTGTACATGGAATATTTTCCCTTTCCTGTCCGGCTGAGCGGTTATACATAGAAAAGAGTCACGGATTCCATTTGCTGTCGTCATCATCAAATGCAGGTGCTTTTGCACTTTGCCGTGCATCCGTGTGACCTTATTTTGACTACTGTGAGCAAGTGAGAAGACTAGTAACGAGCTGGGTTCATGATCTTCGGCTTATAATTTATCCGGATGGACTACAGGGGGTTCTTTCGTACCTGAAAAGCAGGAGACTTGGAGGCAGTCCTGTCAGACTGTTCGGGGTGGCTTAAGAAACTTCAAGAACACCTATGGATTACCCAACGAAGTGACTAAAAGGTAGATTTGTGCGAAAAACCGACGGGTAAATCATTAAATCTGATTGCCGGTTGGAGTTGGGGATGTGCCTCTTCCCCTAGTGAATTATCAGTCCTTGGAGTAAATTGTCCACCGAGATGATTTTCTCCAACACTGGATGTCATTAGAACTACTGGCCATTGTTAAAGAACCGTTTTCCCAGAATTGGTGGTAAACAGTGGTTCCCAGGCGTTTTCGGCTTATCACCCCCCTGACTTCCTAAGTACAAAATCAATGACCCCAACCATCAGCTCTCATTACGTGAGCGCTAGCAGCAAAATATTGATAAAAATACTCGGTGTAATCTCATTTAGGGTTTACTGATCAATCCGGTTGATAAAGTTGTTACAGTTGTATCAGTCGCAGCTGATTTGGACTTATAAGGAGGCAGTCTTAGACCTCCATACTCAGGGACACGAGGCACTCTTCTGGCTTTCCACGTTTGGCTTGTCATTCTCGCCTCTCTTATCTTCCCATTGAGTTCCGTGAGGGTCGAACGTACTGTGTGAAAGTGTCACTATCATCATCGTCACTTTCGGCTTCGAGCCGTATTCTTGGGTGCTATGGCTCGGAATGCGAATGATCCAGGCGATGGCCCACGGATGGAGAGTAATGGGTAGGTGCGGATGTAAATTGGAAGGGAGAGGAAACGAGACGAAGTACAATGAAGCTACATGGAGAAACGAAAGAAGTTCACAGCCCTGCGGTTATAGGCTTGTCATTGGCTGACACACTCCACTGTCAAGGTGTTTTCAACCAGCGACATGAATAGTCACGAACTCCCTAACAGAGTAGATGACATTAGCCTTGCCCGCCAGGGCTATCAAACCTTCCATAGCCCGTGGTTACCTCATCGCTCGGTTGCCTTGCAGTTTCTTTCAACCATCAGTGGTCACATTGAACAGTGCCGGGTGCGGCACACGTTCCGGCAATATGCATAGTACGCGATCTAACCAGCAGAGACTGTGCATTCTCATCATTTTGATTATCGATCACGAACTTGTGCATTTCACAAATACTCTCCGACAGACTGTCGCGTCGTTATTGCGATCAGCCCACTTGATATATACCAAATAGTGGAGACGATAGTGGTCGAACACCGAGAGCCAAAATCTTTCCTACGAATGGGCCAGTTCTTTGAATCAGAGGCTCACTTGCACGCAGTACACCTTGCCTGTAAACGACAAGTGGACGTCTTTTAGATACCGTAAATAAATACACTTCGTACTTTTGCCATCCTTGTGGACATCTCTTCAGCAGTATTTTGAGCTGATGAGATGACACTGTCCGAGTAGGCAATCGACAAGCGGTATGGGCTCAAAAGCAAAGATAGGGTCACTGCCAGCCCAATCGTTTAACAACAATACACTTCGAAGTTGCAAAGTGCATACCGTATTGAAAAACCATCATTCAGTCGGTTCGTCGTGATCTGCATGTTTTCTTCAGTGTTGCAGTGCAGTCCGCTTACTCAGTACCAGTCAGCCTATTGTCTGGTAGAGGTTCCACACGGAGATCCCCCCGAGTATTCCTTCCAGACTCATTCGTCACAAAGTCGAAGACCAAAGGGGAAGTCGGAAATCCCTGTCAATCATCGCTATAAGTTAATCTGACTCGAGATAGCTGCTCACAAATACTTACTTTTCGATCAGAATGGGCATACTGCAACATCAACAATTTGACATATCTCTTCGAGGCTCTTCCGATGGAGATATTCCCAGAGAGGTTGCCGGGCAACCGGGTGAAGACGGTTTTCAGGCTGAAAGATATCTCTACCGTTGTCTCAGAAAACAAGCGTTGAGTGCGCAACAATTAAAACGCTGATTTGTGATTCTGATCAGCGCACGGTAGAGCGAACCGAAGGTACATTGGGTTTTTGATTTATGTGTCAAGTGTTTCGACCACACTGGGTAATGTGCTTATGGTCACCGCCAACCGTTGTGTGTTTGGAGCGGTCTTTTTCGAGAGTTCGCTTTCTACCCCATTGTTTCTCATTAGAAAGACAACTGTGAAGATAGTTCTGCTGTGTTCATGGGATTGTGCTTCATCATCCGGATACACGTACGCGGTCAGTAGTGTGACATGCATGTAAGTGCTGTTCGTCTGGCGGACACAACTTAGTTGGCTCGCACTCTTACGGTACTCGGCGAACAGACAACAGTGAACGTATGTTGCAGCTGCGCTCTGATAACAGCCTGTTTTTGACAAGTCATAGTTTTCGACGTTCTAGATGACAATGCGTCACCTGGCGACCTCCATCGCCAGGTTGTGGACGCAGATTGACCGCATGACCGTCAGCTATCGGTGGCGTGATGTTGTCCAGGATTGCAAGTCAATCTGGATTCTGATCACGCGTTGCTATGTGGTGAGTTGGCTTTGTGCTTCCATGAGAGACCGCTTCGCCACCAACCACAGTTTGACGTATCTAGACTTGCGGGAACAGGCGCTTTACGCTTACCAATGTGACCCCCTTTTAGTCTAGGTCCTCATCCACCAGACGACACTTAAGCACATTGGGCACATTTATGGCAGGCAATGTACAAGTGCGGTACTCCTTCGTGTGATACTAATACTCGTTCAGCTGCCTACTTCTGGGTCTCTATACCGTCACTGGGACTTCTCGACACTCGCTGGAGTATTCCATCCAGCAGTGAGTATAACTCGGCTCGCAAAGCCACTCGTCTGGACCTCCGGAAGCAACTACGAGAGGATAGCGAGACCTGGTGGACACAACGCGCTGTCGAGATGGAACAAGCCGCTGCTACCGGGAACTATTAGAAGCTTTTCCATCACATTTGGGCATTTGATAGCAGGAAGCCGGGTGTGAGCGAGGTAATCTGTGAAGCCCCTGGTGAACCTATTCATGAGCTCTAACGACGCTTAAGACACTGGGCGAAGCACTGCCAACAGCAGTCCAACTGGCTACCTGCGCCATTGACTACGCCTCCGGGCGCTGCCTATGCTCATTCGTCTGTTGTCGTTTATCAGCCCTCGAAAACAGTAGTCTCGAGATCTGGTTTCTAAGACGTTACGAGGCAGCCGACCCGGACGAACTCTCTCCTGCTCTTTTTGTAGATGGAGGCTCAATTTTAGTTAAAGAGCTGACGGTTCTGCTCCAGAAACTGGATCGGGGAAATTCAAACTGACTGGCACTCACTGTGTGGCTTGCTTCAGTAGGACGCCTGCGGCTTCCTAGCTGGGGTCCGATGAACAATGAACACCCTCGGTCGAGGGTACTTTCTGGTATGACGAAGTATAGAAGCCAATGGTGCTCGTGTTGCGAATCCCTGTATGCACCATTGTAACCTCTTTTCTCTCAACCCCCGTACGTTTTTTCTCTCCACTCTACGCATTACTTTTCTTCTCGTATTGTGGCACGTTTGCTACTTGTGGTTTTTCACGTGTTATATAGTATATATTAGTTTTGACGTCAAAGATCACAACGGCTGCAGGACTCGGGCAGCAGGTACCATGGAATATGGCAGTGATCCACAGGTTTGATAAACATTGTATCTCCAAAGTCCTCGCTGCAACACATAAAGCAAGGTAAGGGGGAATATCTATAAGGAGCCCAGGCGTAACCTGGTTGTTGAACGTGAAGCCTGGTCAAGTGAAAAAGTTGGCTAAACAGGAATTGTCTTGGCTTTATGGTCTGTCTGTAATATTGAAACAAGGCGTTCACCTGTTAATAAGCCTATCAACTGAGGTTCTCAATTGTATTTCAACACTCAGACACAACAGGGATGCTAACCCAGATAACGTTGAGTTCGTACTTTTTATAGATAGTGGCGAGGCATTAGTGGAGGTTTTAATGCAGTTGGCTCTGCAGGTGTGGAGAACTGAAGATGTCCTTCTGTGTTGAAGTTACGTGCTACATGCCCAAAAATGAAACCAGAAACTAGCAAAAACCACAGGGAATCAAAACTTCCACAACCAGAATTCTGGTATCCGTTATCATCATCACAGGCTGAGGCTGCCACTCACCTTAAGTGACGTGGAATATTCTAGAGGAAGAGAAGTCACTGAAAAGGTTGAAAAATAAAAGAAGACTAAATGGAAGACGTAGAACTGGAGCGATTGCACGTGGGCCGTTGACTGCGGCACACCGCCATCTCGGTATCATGGCCATATCTACCCACTGCTCATTGGAACAGTTAGGGTCTTCATATTTCATGACGATGTCGATACGTGTTCACCACACGTGTATATAATACCCGACACATCCAGCCTCTAGACCTTGATCCGCTGTGACGGCTTGCACATCTCGATGACCCATTAGGCTAAACTGGACAGTGTGGTGACCACACCAACAGTCACTCATACCAAGTGGGCAAATAGGTAGAGGGTCATCTAGGTTGGTGGTTAGAAGAGGGTTGGTATCTTAAGAAAGATGTATGGATTCTGATACAGTGCCACTCACCCGCTGCCTTGCGGTACAGGCTTTTGAGCCAAAGGCTTTAGTTGGAAACCCTGATCGTCCACCTAGGCAGGTCTGGGCGTCCTGGCAGTATCGCAGCTAATATACAACCATGAGTACTCACAACGCTGTTGATTTCATACTGCATCGGCTGTCTCGCAGTATAAACCGGGTCGCCCTATCTGCTGCATACAGCAGGGTGGATAGGCGAAAACATGCTACTACTGACCCCTCCGCGGTCTTACTAAACTTAGCTCCCAAGCCCCTCCCGACCTCCATTTTCGGTTGATTACTCTGCAGGTCCCACAACGGACACACTTAATCATAGTAACACTGAGCCGGTAAGTCTCACCTCTTACATTTCAGTATCAAACCTCCGTAGTCCCCTACTTAGACCTGGAATGGGAAATAATTTAAGTGTCTTCAACGTTCGCACTCCAAAACACATGGGTTAACAGGCTGCTCTCGCACGAGCGTTCAAATCGTTGCATTTCGATGTCCGCTGTGTTTCGGGGGACCAGAGTCCAGGACAGTAGTCACCGTGTGGAGCTACCGTCACGGTTGGACTGGACCTTGACGTGGTGTGACGGCTTGCGCATCTCGATGACCTTTTGGGCTAAACTGGACAGAGTTACTCATACCAGGCAGGCCAACAGGTAGAGGTCTGACAAACCACAGTCTCCTGGTCCTCCAGGTTGGGGGTTGGAAGATGGTTGGCATCTCTTCCTGAAAAACGTACCATTTCTGGTACACCGCCACCCACCC
>QNGE01000723.1:151673-169027 GCA_008508345.1 Paragonimus westermani | reverse complement strand
AAATAGAAGCACGCATCTCTAAGGCTAGGGCGGTATTCGCTAATTTGAGGCATCTCTGGCGACAGAGGTGTATTTCTCTGAAGCTTAAAGGTCGTGTATATAAGACAACGGTAAGGGCCGTATTACTTTACGGCAGCGAAACCTGGCCGCTCAGGGTAGAAGACGTGAACTGTCTTCAAGTATTTGATCACCGATATCTGCGTTTAATCGCTCGTATTGGGTGACACCAGCGTGTAAGTAATGAAGAGGTTGGGAAGCGGGTGTTTGGTAGTGATTGTCAAACGAGTTCTTTTGTCCGGTCTCTACGTTTTCACCGGCTAAGATGGTTAGGCCACGTATTAAGGATGCCAGCTAGTCGTCTTCCACACCGAGCACTATTCGCTTTTGCGAAAACCATGAGAGAATTAGTTTGACCCCAGTCATTCCTAGGGTTCTAGCGTCCATTATACTTGGTCGACTCACTGCATTTCGGGAGGTAAACATTAGAGAAGAACAGGCAAGGTGTCGCCCTGCTTGGGGTCGTACGGATTACATTTTTAGTCTTCGCCAAATTCTGGAGCAGCGTCATATGTGTGCTGCAAGCCAGTATTCGGCGTATTTCTCGATTTCAAAGGTGCGTTCGATTCGGTGGGTTGATCTGCACTATTAGAGTCGCTTAAGTGCTGATGTGTATCGACCAAGTATGTGAACATGCTGTCCGCGTTTTATTCCCATACATTAGTTCAGGTTAGGATTTACGGTGAAATGTCTGACAGTTTCAGCACTGTGAGCGGCGTACGTCAAGGCTGTTCACTTTCATCATTTTTATTGGCTCTTATGAACGAAATGGTGGTGGACTGTTTGTGATACTCACAAGATGCCGACGTGGACCTCCCACCAGATGGAAGGTTGGTTGATCTTGATAATGCTGACAACAAGATTTCGCCGTTTGACATTTTCCGAGTAACATGAACAATTCTAGAGGCTATTTCATATCATGCCAAGTATTCGGAATGCGCCTCGCAGCCTCAAAATGCAAAGTGCTTCTGCAAGACTGCTATGATTACGTGTTAGATAATGAAGCCGTTGCGGTTGTTAACCAGTTTTCATACTTGGGAAGTTGCATCAGCGGCGGTGGCTGCGGCAGCGGTGTAGGGAATGAAGTAGAAATGTGTGACTGAGGCTTGGGTGATATTCACTAATGCAGAATAACTCTGGAGACCGAAAACATCTCTGAAGGTTAAGGGTTGCATATATCAGACAACATTGAGGACTGTGTTATCTTACAACAGCGAAACCTGGCCGCTCAGGGTGGAAGACGTGGACCGTATTCAGGTATTCGACCACTAATGTTTGCGTTCGATCGCTCGTATCGGGTGGTAACAGCGAGTTAATAAGAAAGGTTAGGAATCGAGTATTTGGCACTGATTGTCAGACGAGTTCTTTTGTCCAGTCTTTACATTTGGACAGACTTATGCGGTTAGGTCATGTACTAAGGATGCCGACTAGTCGCCTGCAACACTGAGCACTCACTGCCGACGCTGCGACCGACTGGTGGAAGGTGGACGGATGGTGACTTGACATAGACAGTGGGAATCGTTCACGAAGGGTTTGTTCGTTGTAGATCGGTTTCATCTTCCGGGCTGGGGCCCTCGCGAATCCCGCAGTCGGCGGCTTGAGTTGTTAGGTGAGATAGTGGCTGACCGATCTCAGTGGCGTGAATGTTTTCGGTGATTGGCTGAGTTGTCTTTGAAGTGAGTGTACTTAGTGACGCTGGGCAGTGAAAGTCGTAAGCGAATTGTGTTTCTAATGCCGCCATACTTTCAGTTACAGCTCCGTGATTTGTTTGCAAATTGTGGGCACCTTGATGTTGCATTTTTGAGATAGACGTAACTATTTTTACTAGTTAGGCCCGTTCTCGTCCCCTTTTTTCCTCTCTCATGCAAGGTTTGCTTTTCTTACTCGTGTTCGTGTGGCAGTTAAAAATCAGTGTGAACCAGTGATGTATTGTTGTTTATGATACTTATGACATGATTCCCGATATGACAAATGTTCGGCTGGTATAAGGGATACGTGACCCGAAAATCGCAGGCTGCACAACGCGGGTAGTCGACCAATCGGTCACGTATACCGAGCGTTCCGGAATACGCTTTGGCGAACGGTCATATGTATCGCGCGATCAGTCCACTTGACGTGGACTAATTGGCGGGGACAACGATGGTTAACTACAACATGTCGGTTGGCCTCCTCGTGGCGAATATGCCACGTTTCCGAATCATTGAGGCAAAACAGAATACTTAAGCGTTATATCCCCTTCCTTTAAGCGATAACCGAACGTTATTTTGACTCCGCAGGTGATGCAGCCTTGCAGTGGGAACACGTGCCTTTGCTGACCTCGGTATCGCATGAGCAGTATTACGGGCTGACAAAATAGTGCTCCCAAGTATGTAGAAGCTTCCACAATCTTAATCGGATTGTCTAAAATAAAGAAGGTGAGAATGAGACCGTCCTAGTCTTTAAACAGCACTTCGCACATTGAAGATGGGAAGCGCATTCCACGCAAACCCGCCCGGTCACTTTCCTTGTTCAGGATGGTGTGCATGTCTTCGTAAGAGGCGCTGAATAGGATGATGTCATGCAAATACTCCATGTCGGTCAACCTATCGCTAGGAAAAAGTTCAACGCCAAGCCCACTCGATCCTCCAGGCGCACATTCCTGAGTGACATCCGTGACAAGTTGAACAAGGGGGAAATCGGACATCTGTCGAACACCACTGGAAGTGTTGAACTCCCGAGACAATTATCTATAAACTCCCGTCTTGCCTGCAGAGTGGGCACACAATTATCTAAAAATTCCGATACGTCACAAGGTAAAAATGTGATAAACATTCTCGACCAAACCGGAGTCTTGCCTGTTCTTCACGTACCGGATTTCCGCTGAGCTTAGTGAGCCGATGTACAATGAGACCAGTGAGCAACTTGGATGTAACAAACATTCGTCTGATCCCTCTGGGGTTGTCACATATACTTCAGGCTCTCTTTTTGAAAACGGGAATTACTGTTAATACACACCAATCATGAGATATCTCTTCAGTTTCCCAAGCCGTCCGAAGCAGAGGTATCAGTTCCGGTGTTCATCCGTCTCCCCAATCTTGTAAAGAGAAAGAGTGAAGATAAGTGATCCAGGAGCCTTGTTACGCTTCGGTAGCTTAGGCCCCAGGATCATTTCTGCTTCCGATGGAGGACCGTCTCGAACGCAACAAGTGACCATTCGGATCCCTCCATCTGCATAGTGTGGGTTGGGTTTCAGCTGAACTGTTCTTCAAAATGTCCAGCCCACCAACCAAATCTGTCTGATTGACTGGTGATAAGTGAACCATCTTTTTCGCATATGGTCTCGCACCGTCTCGATGGCCAGTACAACCACGAATCATGGAAGTGAGCCCTCTGCTATTCACAGATAAAAAGGCTCCTCCTATCTTCTCCAACCGTTCGACCAGGTGATGCTCACGATCTTTGCAGAAGCTTTTGGTTAACTTGCGTACTCGACGGTCGTCATCGTATTCGGAGCCAGTTGGACCCGATTGGTGCTTGTTCGTGTGGTTTATTGACGGGACGGAAACCCAATTTTGTCGCAACTGCGCAACCCTTTCGAAGCATACATCTCCACACTCTGTTTTTATAACTCCTGTGACTTGTTCCCAGCATTCGTTAGGCTTTTCTACCTGAACAGAATTTGCGTACCAAATCTTCTTGATAAGCGTTCTTCACATTCCTAGCTCGAATGTCATTGAATTATCCTGTACTTACGGGTTTACGGACTCTAAGAAAATAACCTCTGGGCAAATGAATAAAACGGGCACCCCTGATAGTATGATCCATATCCAGGTGGTTGCTTCAAAATGCACTACAGTGTTCGACGGAGTGGCGCCGCTTGTAATTGACTGCTATATGATGCAGTTATATTCATGGCTAAGAAGCACAGGGTGGTCTCCATATAACACTGTTTCTTCCTATGTTGAGATGCTGTGCTCGGAATATGGATGCCATGGGAGCCCACAGTTGCAGCAGTCCTTTACCACTGTTAGTGCGTTGTGCTCGGACACCAAACTATCTGCCAACTGCTTCCAATATGGAGAAAGACGACCAAGTTGCGCATTAAAATCGCCAACTTGTTTGATGTCTAAGTGTTTAGTTCGCTTCAGAAAGTCGACGAGACTGCTGTAAATCACCTTTTGTTAGCATCCAGACAGTAACCCGTTGGAACTTACGCCGATAGAGTGAATATAAGACACTTTTCTGATTAGCGTTAACAGACGTTAACTGATGCGTTGAGTCTCATAGCG
The DNA here is from genome assembly GCA_008508345.1 of Paragonimus westermani. Taxonomy (NCBI): domain Eukaryota; kingdom Metazoa; phylum Platyhelminthes; class Trematoda; order Plagiorchiida; family Troglotrematidae; genus Paragonimus; species Paragonimus westermani. The sequence goes on along the minus strand of QNGE01000723.1, from coordinate 164,702 downwards.
CATAAGCCACTGTTCACTGGTATCCAGTCGAGCAAACATTACTCTGCTCCTGAACTCAGTGTGATCCCCGCCCTAGCTGGACCACCAAACCCTGAGAGAGAAGCACCTGAATCGACAGCTCTCTAGAAGTGAGCTCGAGTCGCTAACAGGTGACGAGGGAATATTTCGTTCTTCAGCTTCACATAGAGATCCTGCAGCATGCAGATAGCTTCGTCATAACAGTCGCATTCGGAGGTATTCATAAACCAAGGACGAGATGTTGGTCAAGGTGGCCAATTTGTTGAGGGTAAGACTGTCAAGGGATGACAAAAAGTTAGTGAACGTGTGAACCCAGTGATTCCATTGTTTAGAAATGCTGACTGCGTTGGGTTCGTTGCCAAGCCCATCAGGACGTAGGATCCATTGTATCACAGTTGTTAGATGAACAAGTTGTTGCAAACAATCAGAATGGATAGTGCAAACCAACTTTCGCGTTAGAAGCAGGAGAATGAGAGGCCCATTTGATAGACTTTTTTCATCTGACAATTGGCATGACAACTAAAATGAAAAGCGTGAATAGATCACCAACTCAGGGGTGAAACGGATACCATAAAATACGACAGAATCGTAGACTCGCATATCTGACAAACAGCACACATCAGGCTGGAGACTTGAGAGAATACTTGCCAGCGCACCATGCTGACCGATTTGTCGGGGAGAGCGGACATCTAAAGCACTAGTGCTCACCAATCGACTTGGCTTCAGAAAACACTTGTCACCCGAGGAAGCAGACAGCAGAAACCTTAAGGGGCGAAATGGTAAAAGAAGGTCGTAGTGGGTGACTAAATCACTGTCAAGAGAAAGATAACTTCCGATACTTCCCGGTCATTTATGCCGCGGAAGAAGGTTAACTTGCGAGATCCCATTCCAAGTCCCTGACTCAAAAGTCTGACCTACGAGATAACAGGACCCTACTCGAAGCCAGTGACCCAAGAGTTTGACTCACTTGGCAGTGAGTGGTTTGTCTAGTCTGAGAGCACAGTGAGTAAGATCTTAATGTCTGCACCTGATCATTACTGCGCGCAGTGGGTGTATTTGGAGCTGCATCAGGCTTTTGGGTTATACCGTGTGCTTTTCCAACTTATTTGTCAATAAGTCGGTGGTCACGGACAACCGTTGGACGATCGGCGTACCTTTATTCTGAGGGTGCCTTTTTTAACCCCTCTCGTTGCATATTAGATGTTCGTCAGAACATGTATTGGACGTCAACAAGAACGGGATGTAGGACTAATTTGTTTTATAATTGCAGTGTAGAAGATGCGTAAAGATAATGGAAATGTGGAGTAGTATAGTGTGACCAATGTAGTCACAAAAATGTGCGTCTATCACACTCATTCTGATTCGGAAGACATCAGTGCCGCAACTGTAAAAATATTTCTGCTGTATGCCCGTACTATCCTTCCTTACTACTTAGCACTCTCACGCAGTCAGTAATGCAAAATGCTGCCTAATGGGTGCATCAGCTTCTCCTCTTATTGTTTCCCTTTGGTCTGCATGATAAGGTTGCACCCGGGAGGACCGAAGCTCCAGTCAGCATAGTCATCTGGGTCGATGCACCACTGCGTCACTACGTCACGGTAGCAGAATAGGTCAAAGAATACTTGGTCATTTCGCGATGATTATGTACTAAATGATATCAGGCAAATGCCGTCATAAATGGTAGCTAATCCAAATAAGATAGTCCATGGGCACGTAGCACCAGGTAGTAACAAATAACCTAATCAAACCAATGAAGCATACATGCTACACTTGGTAAGAGGACTGGTCAAATTGGACAGGAGGAGATAAAAGTGTGTGCGTGGACGAAAGCTGCAATTTCCTCCATGTTGTCCTAACTTTACAATATGACAGCAATAATTAGAGGAAATATGTAAAACTAGTGCAAGGGGAAAACAACGTTTAGACCTTGTGAGTTGTTCGACTTCATCACTTGTATATGTCTGGGTGGTTATTGAATGTGATATGATGAGTCGTTTAACACAGGTGCGGGTAAATACTAAGTTAGTGGTTGCACAAAAGGACTGTTTGGATGGAGGTGGTGGAAATGGGATGCGAATGTCTCATTACAGAAGGCATTCAATTTTTATGTTCATTGAGTTATACAGACGGGTTCATTGTTGCTACCTCACGAGGTCTTCCAGAACACCATCTGCTTACACCAAACTGTATAATTCCCGTGGTTTCACGTGGGCTGCAAATAATGCACAAAGCGAGAAGAGCGGTTCATTCCTGTTAAAACCAATTTCCACCCGTTGATACGGACGCAGGGAATGATGACCATGGAAGTCCTTTGTGCGTAGATCTGACCTACTGAGGCCTTGTACGTGAGTAGTGAATGATTTTGCGCCACCGTTTTACTTTATTGTAATGAAGCACCTCTCAAGCCTGGCACTATTTAGAGCCGTAGATGTCCTGTTTGGTTTATCTTAAGAATGCTCGACAGTCTGCCTTGGTCGTTGGGCGATTAGCTCTGAACCATATAGCTCTCTAACTATCAGTACCTATGTGAGCGTTCATTCATATTCCAGTGACTGCTATCACTCGGGCAACGGATGCGTGCAGACTGTTGTGGACCATTTCTTGGTAAATATTACATTCTGGTGCTGATTGGTTCGTACTCACGATGACCAGAGGTAGTTATTACAATCTCACCTTCCACGTCATTTCACCACGCAAGCATTTCGTAAATGTTTCACTTGAGAAGGAATTCCGCAGGTCTTGATGACGGACAACCGATCAGTTTTCTTTTGCTGAAATGAAACAGTGGCTTGGCAGCATCGGGTGTCGTCACTTGCGAACGGCGTCTCGGCATCCGTGTTCAAACGGGGCCGCAGAAAATGTTGTGAAAACGCTCAAAAGTGCCGTGCATTCCACTAATCCTAAAACATTTGTTGAACTGTATGTTTCTCGACAAATTCCTGCTTCAGTACAGGAACGCAGCTCTGCACAACGAAGGAGAGCCCAGCAGTGCTATTTAAATCAAGGCGACTAAGAGCATCACTTCAGTGTGTGAATTCAGCGGATGTGATATATTTTCGTGGGAACGATTTGCGACCTGCCAAAGAATTGATCACTCGCGAGCTAGGCAGCACAATGGTAGAAATTACTGGCCTGCACGATGCCTCGATTCATCGGAGACACACTGACCAAACCCAGTTTCGAAACACTGAAAACGTGGCCATAGAGGAAGCAGAATATCCTTCGCTGGAAGGGTTTGACGCGCTGAGAAGGTCGACATACTTGGCAAACGTGAATGCAGAAGCCTCTAGAAGGGGGAAGGTTGTAGTGAAAATCTGCTTGATTCACCGCTTATCCAAACCCCGACACAATAGAAGATATGAGCAAGGGGCCAATCCAAACGTCGCGTTACAGATATCTCATCAGGATTGGACAAACAATCTGAATATTACGTTTTCCGTTATTCGCTAATTTTTTGTTCCGTATAGCACCAATTAACTTAGTTTGTGACTTTGCATATGCCAATACGACCAGCCAACGACAGGCTGTGATTCCTTCAACACTGTTGCACGTCCATAAATTCGACTTCTCGTTTCCTGAATAGTAACTGCTTCAACCAGTACGACGCCTCCTTATTACTTGTGTGGAAGGTTTCAAATCAAGTATGATTTCTAGGACTATTCGAAGTCCCTAATTCCGTGTGTGACAGAACCATAACCACGAAGTACAATATGTATAAGGACTAGGTCCTCATCTCCAAACTGAATCATTCATTTAAAAAAATCTCTTATCACGTATCAATCACTTTGCTTAACAAATTCAATGAAACATCTCACTATGCTAACTTCGGTGTTATCTGTCATTCTGATTAAAGGAACTCGTCACTTGTTTAAGGTTGCAAAGCCTTTCATTTAATAGCTACTCTGATCGAATGAAAAACCCGTTTGGTTTTCGAAGTAAACGACATTACAATCATTTGTAATGGCTTGATCGTGAGCTGAACATATCTAGTACTGATCGTGCTGGAATTGATAGCCGTAGTATATTTCGAATGGGGCGATTAAATTCGTTTTTTGCCTTTTTCTTCTTGGTGTCTTGACTGTGGTTTTTCTCCCCAAACAGAAACGGGCAAATTTTTAAGATAATTGCAAGTTAAATCTTTAATTTTGGGCGAGCAATATGGAAACTGTAAGCCAATTCGAGCTTCCATCAATTTTCGATGTTACATTTCCAGAGGCTATTCCAGAGGTAACTTTTCCCAATATCTGTACATGTGCACAGAACGCAAAATGATCGACCTTTTAGAAAGGTGACGTATGACGGAAATTTCAGCGGAACACTGGTTCGAGACCTATACTTTAGGTCAATTTATCAACTGGCCTTGTGGTCATTTACGTGGCTCAGTATTGGCGTTTCCAAGGCTGCGTTGAGTTACATCACCGGGTGGTAGCGACATCCTGCGCTACTCGCGTGCTCGATGGTGAGCTCGTTAATACGGCGTAGCCCCGTAAATACGGCACAACTGCCTCCTCATTCGTATAGCTCACCGATCATCCCTATGATCGCCACCTCTTTGCCCCGGTGGACGGTGCATTTCCTGATTAGTATTGCACGACTAGTAGGGTCTTCATTTCTGTTTCATTCACTCACAATTTCACTTGTCAGCTCCGCTTCACCGTTGTATGCTGCGGGTACTACCATTTGACGTATTTGGAAGTGTACAGTTATTTGAATGGTTTACACCACCGGGATATCGGTAATCGGCTCTCGTTCGACTCGACTAAAATAGTGAAACGATTGCCCTCTTAAAGACGGAAACTGAATATCACTCATCACGATCAGCATATAGAGCCGATTCTTTCACATGACTTTAGTCTGTTAATCAGCTGTGCACCCATGGCTGAGAAAGTGAATTCGGTGCTTGAGTTACTAACTGCGCTGTTTGAATTGTTTTACTTGGACTGTTTTCTTGATTTAAATCAACCTGCTGGTGCATCGCCATCTTGTCCTATATGTCAAAACTTGTCAACCTTATCTCATGAAGGATACTGTCCCTGTTGAGAAGGTACAAAAGAGCCACAATGCGGTTTGTGACAGTTTGCTCATTACTTTATCAAAATAGGCTGGGTAATCTGGGACGGTTCTAAATGCGCTTTCGATGTACCGGAGAAGGCTTCCTCTTTTTGTTTGGAATTCCCCACCAACCTAATCGCCTGTTACAAAGTATGCTTCTGCTCAGCCCAGACAACAGTCTCAAAAGGAACTCACTAAAGCTACAGCATCAAATGATCCATCTTACTTGCGACATCTGAGCGTGCTCCATTTGTCTGTTGTCTGTTGCAACACTATCGTCAATAGACTAACAGATACAGATTTGACATACATTCAGAACGCCAAATTGAGTTTCCAAACTGCTTAGCCGCCCAAGTCATTATGGCAATATAAGGATCCGCTCAACCACTCTCTTGGTTTTTAGTCCGCCGTTTTTTTTTACCGCATACTGATGTACGCTTACGACATGCTTGATAGGCTGTGATTGGGTCTCTTGCTCATTCTCCCTTAATTTCCCATTCGCCATCCCATCATGTTCATCTCATGGAGTTGAAGACACCCAACGACTTCTTTTTTCATTCCAAACTGCCCAGCGCAGAATCAGATGTACATAACTGTTTTCTTTTCCCTTCAGCCTTCATTCTTCTTACGAGTCATATGAAATCGTTTATCTGTGTCTGTGTTTCGTTAAATGATCGTCGGTCCTGATTAAACCGCATTTGTTGTAAACAGCTTTTGCTATGAAGAGAACTAGGCTATCCAGACCTCAAATCTCAGGCATTAAACCCTGCCATGCAGATATCGCAGTATGTGGTGGCTGTAAACTACAATACCACTTGTTGCATTCATCCGGTCGTGGACTTATCGGTTACTGGTATTCCCCGTTAGCTGTACCATCTGAGTTTCCATTTCTAGGAATCTGTGTCGTTCAGCGCGTTCGATACTGTCTTGCATTTCGTCTGTGTGCCATCAATATCGTTGCGTTTCGCCATTCGACTTATTTCAATCTCCAAATTCTACTTACTAGAATGTACTCGGCTTTGTTATGACCTATACTGAGTTTTCAAAGCGTAGATACCTATAATAAAGTTACCCACTTGCACTTCCCACCTCCGTTCTCGTGAACGATGCCGTGTGTGGTTACTGTTCTAGTGATATTGCAATTCGGTGTTGTACTTGGGACGTCAATACTGAATCATGCGATCAATGCATACTGAGGTTACCATTGTAGTTGGACTGTGCAATGAGTCTATTCAAAGCGAATACCCGGGATCTTTTTTGTCACTGACTACGTACCAGTCATTTCTAATTTAGAATGTTGGCATTTTCGGAGGTCAGTCTTTTCTGTGTATTTCTAACCGATTATTTGAACGGTAAACCAAACAGTGCATCTTCCACTTGCTTTTTTTTGACCTCGAGTGGTTGGCTGACATGTGCGTAGTGCTGTAGTTTGGACATGGTACGTGTGTTCATTTTGGATACTATAAGTGAACTCGAAGACTTCTGACACTCGTGGACAGTTATTTTGGTTCTCGTGTGTTAATCTGTCAGTTGACAGATGATAACTGCTGGGGGAAGTCTGTTCCCCCCAAAATTGCTTATTTTTCGAGATATCTTCGAAAAATAATTTGTGAATTTGAATTTTATCTTTTCGCGCCTAATGTGCTGAAACTTAATTTTGGCGCATGTTTCTCCTCAATCTGTGCTTGGCTCATTCCACTTCTGATGCATCAGTTCAGGTGAGATTCTTCAAGGCTGTTCAAAAACCATAGATACGGAGGCGCTGGTCTCCTATGTTGCCTTTGGTCTGAGAGCAAATACATCCTCGATTGAACATCAAAGTCTCCTGGGGTTTTCGGGTATCGTTACGCTCTGTGCTACATGTTCTTGATTCCTATATTCGTGCGCTAGCCATTTCTCGTTATCGCTTGCCCAGCGAGTCATTACAATGACCTTTTATATGCATGGTCTTTCTATGTCCTCCTTAGGAAACCACATTTTGTCCTTAGTGTCCCAATAACTCACTTGGTATCATCTAGCTTACCGGTTGATTTTACTCCACCCCATTGTACGGTCCCATTTGGCAGTCCCGTTTTAGTCACTTTTGTGATGAATTTTTCGAACTGTGTCGGTACAGTTTGGTCAGTATGGAGCGTACACCTTTCCGCGAGCGCACCATAGATTTCATTGTGAAGTTCGCTCTGTTCTGTGGCAAATCCGAGGATGACGGTGAGCCGACGGATACGCTTAACAATCGGCTGTTGCTGAAATTGTTCCTGTTCTGTATGAAGGTAAGTTTTGTTAATAGCGAATTGTGGTTGGTGTCGTGTTTTACAGCCGTTGCTCATCTGTGGAACTCCGCTTGTCACCTTTCTCCGGTAGGCGGATGGTGTTATTTTAAAGTGTCCATCTATGGAGTGAATGTTACGAAGTTAAATCTCGGTTTTTAGTTTCGTTTATTTCTGTGCATGTGCTTTGCAGTGACAAAAATGTTGACGATTTATTTAGATTTACCTGCTCGCTTATAACTCGGCTTTCTGAGACTGAGAATTTCGCACCTGCTGTAAAAGTACCAGGTTGAACACGGTGACACAGAGAGCGTTTTTTTTACTTCCACCACAAATGTCGTTCAGTTATGCTATCTGTGCCCTTTATATACACAACGGCGATATTCTGATTACGAGCATTCCTGTCATATGGAGATCAACCACCAAATAAGTAGGCTTATCCGGAGTGCAAGCGAGTTGTCACGAACAACACGTGCAAGTGCTACCAAGGCAAACCATGGATCCCACCATTTTGATTACACAGAAGATTTGTTGTTCTGCGGAAACCACACGCTTTTATACTTACGGTGCTATTTTGGAGTATTATTTTAAGAAGAGAAACTCGAGCTCAGTACCTCTTTTCGAAAGACACTGACTGGAAAGTTTATCCACTTGTGAATGCTGTTCAACTTGAAATTTTAGAGCATATCGAAATAATATGACGTCTGCCCATGTATGTGATCCTAACAGGAATGGGTGAGAGGTCCATGGTTAGAAAAACACCAAACGGTATATGCCCAAGTTAGTTGAGAAAGGGTAGCCTTCTCTAGGATCGGTGGTGTTACTCCCTGCTTAATAGAACAAACAAACGGAAATGCAAGAAACCCTCCGGAGTGTTGCTCTTGAAAGGCGCAATTATGTTGAGAACTATTGTTGTGACAGGCAAAATCCGATACCACTAGGTTTCTCTTTTCGCTTTGTACACAGCAGCATTGCGGATAGTAGTTGACATTTTCTGGTCAGTTTACCGGACTATAACACATCCAAATTATGTCAGTAAAGTGTTTTTAAGGACACTCGACGTAGATAGCATCACTGCGTGTAGTTTATGGTCATTGGGCGACTGGTCAGTGAAATACAAATGACAATATGTGCACAGATAACCGAACGTAGTGTTCATCAGCGGAAGTTGGAGAAAGAATCCATTGAGCAATCTTCCGATGAGTTCTTCAGAATAACACCCGGTGCTTCCAGACGTTCTAAATGTCCGAAATATAAATAATCAGCGAAAACAAAACAGTCTGAAATGCATGCAACAATCGTCACAGGTTATGCTAACAACTAGGAAGAATAATAACTCGCGAAAGCTTTCTGAATATGTCGGATGTTTTGGTTCATTTTTCACCGATCATGGATGTGACAGTCGGATGGACCAAAATTTACTGTGAAAATAGCATTTGACTTATGACAATTAAAAACGAATGTGACGCACATACTAAAGAATTTCCGCGTAGGCGTGAATGTTCAGTAAGGTAAGATGAAAAACATTCCTGTTTACTGATAGTCGCTTAGGAGGTACAATAAGCACTACGGGCTGGCTGACCGATACAGATTGGTCTTAAGGATACTTTGTGAAAAAGGAAACCAAATGATTCGTTGAAATCAACAGACCATATCGAGACCGTTTGTGCTGTGTTTGAAAACATGGACGTCTCATTGTTTTGGCACCCTCAATTACGATGGTGCTTTAGGCATAGCGCTAAACGTCGATCAGTCCGAGGTAGTCGGGGGAAACTGTTGTATTGGCATCTCTGAAAGAAATTTCGGTCGGTAGCAACATTGCTGCAGAAGATCTGATCCCGTGCATTATAAATGTTTGAAGGTTTACCTGTAGCCAATGACGGTACAGCAGTAAACAGTTTTGGAAGCCGTTCCTGTGTGACGTGCGTGTCACGGCGCTTTGGTAAACACTTGAGACATTCTAGGAGACGTTTTCAGTTGCTTGTTGAACGTACCAACAGGTGCGGTCAGGGCAGTTTTTCGTGCGACAGTGTGGAGTCAGTAAAACTTCCACAATCAACCAGATTTTTATAGTAGTTAGTAAGTGCCAGCTAAGACGAAAGTGTTTCATAAAATCCATTTCGATTATGGGCATGGAAACGTCGACAATAGTGAAGTCACATGTAATTGGGCGTGACAGGTTTAAGTCGAGTGGTGTATTTCTAATGCCATAAGTTCATATTTTAAATACTGTTTGCGACTCAGAATAAACGAATATGGTTTGAGTTCCTCTAAAACAAAATATGGAGTTATATTGACCTCTGCACCCGGTGTAAACCAGGCAACAAGCTCCAGCAATTAACTAGTGTCTGAAATCGCAGTTATTTGTTGACTGACAGTTTTCCCCGACGGTTTTATGCTTGCTCGATCACATGGCTAAACACTTTAAAAACACGTCGAAATTGTTAGGATACTCGTAGTACATCTTAGGTATACTAGGGGTTACTTAGCCTAGCAGCTTTTAAATGTGCTTGAAAAGCGGTGGCACGCCACTTGATTTGTTTCAAACAAGCCGCCGGACGCTAAGCATCGAGATCTTCACATGCTGGGTGTCAGGAAAACGGAATTGTTGTCCTGGGAAGACTTGGCTGGAATAACTGGAGAAGTTCGACATTCTCATGGTCCAAATTTCGAGAAGGTGCAAGGAGATCTGCACGTCCTTAGGAAGTCTGTGAAACGAATTCTTCCACTTAAAGACAAAGTCTCTCGAGGTGTTTTGAATAGGTTGATGCATTTGACGAAGAAGCCTTAGTGGTTTTCGATCCCTAATGGTTACTCCTGCAGTAAGCATCTGATTCTGTTTTGGTTGTTGGAAATAGCGGTGGTGTTGCTCGTGGCTCGGGCTGATGATTCAAGCATCCGGATGTTCACCGAACCTGACATTTAGTTTGCAAATGTTGCATCATTGATCCACATGTATTTGCTGGTATTGGGATTCTTCATCAATTTTATGATGAAACACTTGCAACCCAAATGCCAAGTTTGGCGAACGTCCGAAGACTGTTTTTCTCTGAAGTCTCCTTCCGACACAAAGTGGTGGACCTCATCGTGCCATATGAATGATAATCGGAGTGCGATTCAAGAACATCCGTATCATCTTGGACAACAATATGCCGCAAAAGAATTCACAATATAGTAAAACTTGGTGTCCTGTAATTTGGCATTACGCAGCTGAAATTAGGGTTCAATTATGATAAGACGGGTCTTTGAGATGAGTATGACACTAAAAACCCATCGAAATAATGGTCTGTATACGGTGGGCGGGACGGCAAGAATACAGCCATGTTTCGTGCAAACGGGCTAATTCAGACTCAGGTGAATGGAGTTGATGCGTTGCCCAATCATTACCGTAGTGTGGACAGTGATATTACAGGTTGCGCACCAAGTGGTAGCCGTTCCTAATACTCATATTGTACTTGCAGTCGCTGATTCATCTATATTGGCTTGCTTGGAACCCTCCGACAATTAGTCTTTCTACCCATCGGTAGAGTTCCCAGCGTTTCCGCTGACTGAGCAAGTACATCAAGGCGGCTGGTGACCGGTTGGGCGTCAAATATGTCCGACAGTAACTTCAAGTTTTTTTTGTNTGCTCACAAGCGAGAGTGGTTGAGTGTTCAGATTTGATAATTCGGTCGTGCCTAATGTGAGGTGAATGGCGCAGTGGTTAACACGGTTGCCTCATGATTGGAATGGCCGGAGTTCCAATCCCGGCCGTGGCAAGGATATGCACTACTGACGAGCTCTAATGAGAGCGAAACTCGAGTCTAGTGCTTCTTTTCGAAAGAGCCTGGCTGGAAAGTCTATCTGAATGCGAAGACTGCGATCAAATGTGAGTGATGGTCAACTTGAAAGTAGTATCCTCGCCACCCGATTTTAGACGAAACTAATTGTTATGACGTCTCCATGTGGATGGGCTCACCCGCACCTCGTAGAGTAATCTAACGCCTCTTGACGCCTTCTGTTATCCGGGCTGCTGATTTTAGTCGTAACCGCGTTATATGCTCTGACTGCATATTCGTTCAGTTGTATTTTTCAACGATCTTACTGTTTCCTTTGACCGTATGACTTTCATCGGTGCTCTCCACTATTGGCCTAACACATCATTCCTTCGGCATAAAATAGTTGACTGGTTGGATGTCCACATACCCCGTTGAGTCGGTCCAGTTTGCAACTGGCAATTGGGAGCGCAGTATTTTCCAAATACTGATTCCGCATTGTGACCTAATACTTGTTTGACCTTCGTCCTTGCGAAGCATCTGTGTCTGCGAAGACATGCATTCTAGGTCAATCGGCCAAGTGTGAGCGTACTGCCAGTGACATAGCTGCGCCTCTATGTGTGCAGCTATATCCGGTTGCAACTGCCGTGGAGTCATTTTTCCGTGAGCTGTAGTTTTTCCGTCCAGTCCGTTTGGTAGCGAGCCAGTTTTGGACATTCGGCGAGGTAGTAAGTTCGCTTTTGCGAAAACTGTCCTGAGTGATTGTGCACTTAGCTGCTGCAGATAATCAAAATATGCCACCGGAAGCATTTCTATCAGTACTTTCTGTTTTCCACACTGGGTTTCCCAATCGACCTTCAGGTGTGACGCTAACTTAGTGCGATGTTTGATGCAATGTTTAGCTAAACGCGGACATCATTTATATCACCCGTTACACGCGTGCGTCTTTTGCTGAAATCAAGTTTGCACATGCTTGTGATTGTATTGGACTTACATTACCTAATCTTCTGTTGACCACCGGTCCGTGGGAAGGGACGGGGTTACCATTGTGTGATTAGAGTATTCACATCGAAAAGGGATTGTGCATCAAATGGTAGCTATCTCAACGGGAAAAATTTCGGCTGCTGTATGTGGGTGGAAATGTGCAACAGGTATGGTGGCATCTATGTCGTCAAGATGGAACACGCTCTTCCGACTCTGTCTAACAGTGTTTTTGCCAAATCCCGTTTGCGTCCAACCGGGGTATGCCCACATTTACTTAACTACAACACTATCCGGGTTGGTTTTTGGTGAGCTATGTCCTGGTGTCATCTAACCGTTATTAGGGTAACACCCCGAATCCTTAGGTTGCTATCATCTTATAATCCCTACTGTTATGATCCGTCCCGTGGCTTGTGTCGTTCATATCCCACCACCCGTCTTCTTAAACAACGTATACCAGTCCTGTTCGCCTTCTTTACGAGCGACAGAGATGCGGAATATCTTCTCTGTGACCGCGACGTCATTGTGAGTGGCTGCTATCTCGATAAGTAGACAAAATATTGCCTATCTATAGACACTCCAATTCAACTTGCAGAGTGCCCCCTTCGTTTGAACGTGTAAGGTAGCCGCGAATGGTTTATTTCACTTCTGCGGCGTTGTATCCGCACAGGCATATTTAGTTAGCTACGTTCACCTCTTAATACTGAGCTATGGTCCATCCAACCCCTCGCACTTCTCAGCATGACAGCTTACTGTATGGTTACTAAACGACTCTATCCACGAGGCATCAGATCCGGTTGGCGGCATCCGATTCGGATTAGCCTGTCACAGTGACCGAAGCCAAAGGACGCCTGCGCTTAGCCATCACTGCAATTGGCTTGCGCTGCACCAATTGCAGTTCCACCAACACACCACATATCCAGTGTAAACCCGAAGGAATAAGACTGGGAGGTGTG
>QNGE01000723.1:124431-151461 GCA_008508345.1 Paragonimus westermani | reverse complement strand
AGATGCGCCTCAGACACTGAACATGGAAGCGGCTCAAATAGCTCACGTTCCGCTGATACAGTGTCCACGTCTCACTGCCGTACAGCAGGATAGACAGCACCATTGAGCGGTAGACACACAGCTTCGTGGCCATCTTCAGGCTGTGATTCTTCCAGACACGCCTTTCAAGACGTCCGAAAGCAGCGCTAGCCTTTGCCATACGCGCTCTCAACTCGCGGTATACGGACAGATCTGTCGACAAGTTGCTACCCAAGTAGCAATAATCCCCGCAGCCATTCACAGTCTCCAGCGATGCGAATTTCTGGTGGAAGTACACAAGCAGCACCTCCAGGCTGAAAGAACGAAAACGTCTTACCTGTGTTTATGTCCAACCCGAACTTCGATGCTGCCGAAGCGAACGCTGTAGCTAGACGTTGCAACTCTTGTCCACTGTGCGCTAGCAAGGCACTGTCATCTGCGAACAGAAGCATCCGCATCCTTGAGGTCTGTAGCCGGGTTGGGTCGCCGTAACGTCGGATATAGAACAGCCGCCCGTCCGTCCGGTACGGCATCAGATCAACAAGCTCGCTCACACACAGTATCGGCTGCGAGGATCTGAATAAGTTGTTAATTCGATGATCGGCTGCATGCACACGTCACACCGAGTGGCGCACCGAAACTCATGAAATACCTACCTTATGGTGACAGATATTATCGTGAAACAGAACGAGGCTTTGTTCTCTGGACAGCTTATTCGCTTTGGCGACTTTTACTTGAGTGACTTTGATATTCTTCAATATATTGATTAAATGGTCCGTCTGTATTGAACGGTGTGGAGATAAACTGGCCCGTCTCGTCATAATCACACAATGTGTTACTTCAATGTCATAGTGTATATGAGGTCTTATTTAGTTTCGAGGTAAACTGATGAACGATGATTGATTGTTCAACGACACCATGAAAAGTATCGTTTGAAAGCTCACCTGGATGCAAAAGTTGCGTCCAGCTGTTTAAAAACCACGACGTTCCTTTCATATCATTCGGAAACTAGTTTTTAGACGTGCCTTCCGCGGTGTTTTTGTACTTTGGTCAGCCATTGTTCGGCGTTTTACGCAGACAAATTGGCTGGGATCGCACCCGCATACCTGCTCTTTATCCGTGTATCATCCTTCTCTCACATGGTTTTTTTGTAAACGAGTCCGGTTGCTCTGCCTATTTTGCCCTCACTAGGACGTCGTGATTAGTTGCTTCTTAGGCGCTCCCTACCACTTAGGTTGTTTCCGTCTATGTTTGGGCAGCCTTACAGTCCGCATGATTCAGCTGGCCACATAGAAACGAATGCAAACCATCTTTAGGTAAGATGTTCAGCAAAGTTTCAACTTCATTTCCGCTTTCTGAAACGTAGACGTACACCGCTAGCAGCCGGGTATTTTTTTTCGTATTCCCAGTACGTGGGCGCAAGATTTGAATTCAAAAATATCATGTTCAAACATTCAAAGTTGTATGAATTGGAACTAAATAGGCTGAGTATCTGTTTGGTACATACACCACCAGTAAAGTTTTGTACCTGTATCTGCTATGCGCTTCGGTAACTGAGCGCTCTGTTTACGCCGGTGTCGAAGTCAAATCTCTCGTGTCTTTGTGACACATTGACCCTCTACACGTCGTGAAGTAAGCAAACTGTAAGATACGATTGGCGGTTGGTAGTCGTGTGTTTGACTTATAGTCCATCTAACCACCCAATGTAAGCATGCATCTGGGTTATCCTAGTCAGTTGCGTTTGTTCATTTAGAGGATACATCATATGGGTACGCACTTTGAACTACTTGGATGTGCACACCGAAACAAGTTGTCTGTAATTAGCCACAGCGTATGCGTGTACGTGACCTTTACTCGACAATCGAGCCTGCTGAAAGTTTATTAGTTGGGAAGCAAAAACAGACGCCGAGGTTTTTTCCCTCTGCTCGTCTTTAGTCCGGACGAACATGGTTAGTTCAATTCTTACCTCCCTAGTTGGTTTCCTGTTTTGTTAATTTTTCTGTGGTCATCTCTATAGATTCAAACAAGCATTGCATTAAGACTAGCCCGTTTCCAGCCCGCGTTCCATTACGGTTTTTTCTTTCGTCGGTGAACGCATGATGCTCACCATTCTTCACGGACCATTTTCATGTGCCACTGAACACGTGCATGTATTGCCATATATCGTCACGTTCACCTATTTTCTCTCGTTCTGCTCCTTATCGCATAGTACAACGAATGCCCCAATCCTGCTGTCCGTTTTCGTTGTATGCAAATCATACACAAACTGTTAGAAGGAATTGGGGACAATGGTGTCATCCCGGATGAGTTGTATCAAAGTTTGCAGTCCGTTCTACTCCGTCGCGTGCAGGATATCAAGGTAGGTATCCTATTTTTAGAGTTGTTTTGCATCTGATCTGTTCACTTGAACCGCTTACATTGACCTATTGAACCGTAGGAAAAACTGTCTGACGCCGGTGTCGTCTAACTGTGTGGCGTATAAACTTGTCTTAGCGTCAGGGCAGTTAATCGATTTGGATGCGGATGACCTATTGTGCAGATTCCGTGGATGTGGGTAGCTTGACTCAATGAACATTTGGCCGGTCCTTTCATTTTCCACACTTGTAGTATGCTGAAGGCTGTGTTTCTGATCCGGTCTTCTGTATAGAGGAGTTCCAGAGAGGTACATGGATTATTTGCGACCGTTATTCAAACAGGGTTTGCAGCTATAAGCAGCTGCCTCTGATTTGAGATGGATGAACCGACCTCCCTCCTGTTGAACGTCGTCATGAAAGACATTCTGAAAGATATGCCTGAGGCTTCAGATGCTAGTGGTATCAGATCATTGCAGCTGCGACCTGTTCACTGAACTTGTACGGCCCCAGCTATTGAACTATCGAAAATGCGCAGTCCGTGACCCACTGTGTATACCAGCTGAGCACTTACCATCCCGGTACTTGTTCACCGGAGTCGCCAAAGGTGACCTGACGGCGACGTCAGCGGAGCTTACGAAGACCTTAACTGCTCTTTTGAGTATCTGTCCCTTATCACTTCGATGGCTTCGTATACATTTAAGTAGCTAATAGTCCTAACACTATCTGATATAGTAGCGTGTTGCAATCAATGGCTCGTTTGCATCTACACTATTGTTAGCGTTTCCTATCACTCTTATCTTGTCCAGTTCTTGTTCCTTTGACGTTGATGGAATTTCTCCTTCAGTATGTTCCTCGTCACTGTTACGGTGGGCAGCTGTTCGGGCCGCAGTATAATCCAATCAGAACCGTGGTCGTTAATGCGCCTACCCCGCCGATAAGACTATAAGACCACTATTTCTTTTCCAGTATTCATGCTGCTTTTAAGACTGACACACTCAATTTAGATATCAAAATTCTGACACTCAGTGCACTTTGTTTTATAGCAAAAAGGTCTAGAACATTTGTACTTTTGAGAAGTTATCATTGACCATATTGAGAATCCATTTTACTAGGTTCTCCTTCCAAAAGAGCCAGTTGGATACACCGTTTCCACGCGTAATAATGACATCTGTGTATCATACTCATCTCTGTAAACATCGATGAATAAGTGGTTCAAACTGGTGCCTAACTTACATACAATCGTGAGGAAAAAGAGACGGAAGCCAGTTAAGAAGCAATAGAAAGAGAAGAGATGGATCCTGGATGCTAAAAGCGTTTACGTACAGACTTAAACACTTGACGTCAAGGTGCTTTTACCTTGCGAACGAACAGTCGGGTTGCAAAAGAGAGTTAGACAAAACCTGTGGGACAGTCTCATTGCGGTTTTTTCTCTGCCCTTTGTCACTGATTGCACCTACTTCAAAGACGTCTTCATCAAGCAACCATAATATTCATTCCACTGAACTCCCTTATTCGCCTTCTCACCTAACGTTTTCAACCACCGACTTTGAATTGCGGAGGCCCCATCCCAGGAAAGTGATCCAACTTACTACGGCTAACTGATGAATGATCTCATTTTTCATGATGATCTGTCCATCTTAATCCAGTCGGCCGCAACATGAGTGGAAGGTATTTGGTATGGCAGGCTACTGGCTAGCGTCTAAAAATGGCTCTGTGAAAACCTGCTAAACGGATGACAGAGCTTACTGTTTACGGGAATCCATACTATTAATGCGGTCTTGGATTCACCGAAAGTGTGCAATCAGTGTGGCGTAGAAAAATGACATGTATTTTGGATTTTAGTCTCTGTAACTTCGACATTCAATGAACCCGCCGTTCGATCCAGCATCCTGACTGTTTCAGGGTACGCACGTAGGAAACCCCTAAATCATCTGGCTTAAAAGTCTGTACCGTAGACTTGTGGGTGAGTGGCAGTATACCAGAACTGGTGTCACTTCTCCCGAAAAAGATGTCAGTCTTCCTCCAACTTCCCATATGGAAGATCAGGATACTGTGTTTCATCAGACTTCTACCTATTGGTCTGTCTGTCATAGGTGAATCTGCCGGTGTACTCATCTAATTCAACTGAACAGTTCACGGGAATGCACAAATCCTCACACTGCTTTAAGGTTCAGAGTCTTTGTGACGTCCATGGACTGTTTTGGTATACTCGTAACAAAGAATTCGGATGTGGCTTGGTTTAGTTTGCACTGCGGCTACTCACCTTGACGCACTTCAACCTCCGTATCAGTCTAGTGATTTTCCGTTTGAAAGCAACCATCCGGCCGTTTTCGAATTCACTCGATACTTACTTTTGCGAACGTAGGATCAGTTTATTTTGATTGATTGTCTGTACAATACCAAAATTTTTGCTCGCCAATCCCGTATTATCGATCCAGCAGAGCAGGTTTAACATGCCACCACACATGCTTCCCGAAGTGAAACATTTTTCTATCGCTAACGTGATTCGGGCGTGTACCGTGTTTGGATGATCGACGTAGTGTGTACGCTCGGATAAACTTGCAGTTATATCGTAATCAGTTTTGTGGCGTTCTGAATATTTCGGAAGGAATTAACGGTTTTAAAAAAACTCAGTTTGGTGACGCTACTTGTTTGAATGCTAACATCAGACCTTTTTGAACTTAATGTTTGGGAACAGCCCGTGAGATAGTGTTCAGATGTATTGCTTATGCCGCGGGTCGTCTACATGGTTTCGCACCTGCGTATACGATTCAAGAGACTGATTCATCGTATCACTGTGCACTTAGGTGCGGCTTCTCGTCCAAGTCAGCTCGGTGCTGCTTCATCTACTCATCATGTGATTTCTTCATATCGCTCAGTTCTGCTTGTATAGTTGACGGAATAGGCTGTTTTCTTCGTGGAAACATGCTTTTCTGAACTTCGAACTGGTTTGCAACATGTCTATATATATATATATATATATATATATATATAATGCGCGTTACACCATACATATGCACTGCTTTTTTTACAGCCTGCGAAGCCTCTGAATGCTACGGCCCAATTAGCGCACACGCATATTGATTGTTTTTGTGTGAGACCGCCACATGTCTTATTGGCGCAGCCTTTTCGGTTCTAGTTGATGGACCACGTTCGATCACTTCTGTTTAAACATAGTCGCCGTCATCCAACTAGATCACCTCCACGCGCCGTCTAGTGACTGGTTTAGTAACGACTTTGGTAGTAGCATCTACACTCCTGGGCACAGATCACGTGCATCAGTACCTTTGTGAGCAAAACAACCGGTCAGGATCACTTATCGTAGTTTGGTATGGACATAGTAAGAACTCAATTCTCACAATGTGTACGCCGTACTTTTACATGTTTGTTCTCGCTTTTCAGCCTCGGTTACCTGATGGTCTGTCCCGAATACCATCCGTTCTTACACTAATCGGTTCCCGCACGAACCATCCGAATCTGTCACATCTCAGCCTAACTGGTTACTATATCATGTATAGTTGGTTAGCTAGATTACTGACACATTTAATTTGTTATAAGTTGACAACTTATCATCATCAGTATAGACTTCGGTAGTTTATCGATACTTGAATACCACAAACAAGATGAAAAATATCACCGTGTACAGGATGAGAAAGGGAAAAGAAGGAAAGTGGAAGGGACCTAACTACTGAAAAGAAGTGTCTACGTCTATATTCAAGCATTCACCATCAAACAATCAACCGAGCTGTAAGTGAAAGTAGGGTATTATCAGTAATACAGCTTCCCTACGGCTTCCACTGCCTCGCGTCACTAAGCACACTCATTCCACAGACATCTCGGCCAAACAACGACAACATTCACACCCACTGAGCTCGATGAGCCGTCATCTCACTTTACCTCTCCAACCACCGATACCGAGAGTCGCGAGGTCTCAACCTTGGAAGGAGGCGAACGCGACCTAAAGTGAACAAACCCTTTGTGAATGATTTCAGTTATCTACGCAAGGTCATCATCTGTCCACTTCGCGCCTTACGCCAGTCGACTTCTGTTTCATTCGGTGCACCGCCGCCGCTGATACAGCCTCACATTTGATGGCAGTTCTGGTATTCCCAGAGACTTTGCAGTCAGCTTATTTCAAAAAGAGGCACTGTATTCGAGTTTCGCTTTTGTTAGCGCTAGTCAGTGGTGTATCTCCTTGCTACGGCTGGGACGAGATCTCCGGCCACGTTTTCATAAGGCAGTCTAGTTACTCACTACGCCACTGATCTCACATCAAACACGACTGGATTCTCATTTCTGAATGCTCGCTTACATTCGTCTCTGAATGGTGGTCAGGCTACCCGATCACCAAGAAAACAATAGTGTTGTTCCAACTGAAATCCAGGCCTTTATCGGTTGATCAGCGCGTCACCGTTTTGAAAGATTTTGTCATTCTCAACGGATATTTACAATAATTGGTTGATGAATGGTGTGATCTGCGCCCTTTATCTTCCAAGTGAAGTTGTCTTCAGTTCAAATGAATCTGATATCAAAACGAGTAAATTCCACATTAGCTCAGTTGATGGTGCCAATCTGGACACTATCAAGGGGTTGACCTCGTGGTTGTCGCAATGTGAGGCCTGCGAATCTGCTCCGGTGCATGTCTTCGGTTATGAGCACCGCCAATGGCAAGCTCGGCCCTATCTGTCCTGCGTTTTCAACGGTCTCGGCTGTCGTTAGGAAAATCGATGGCGCAACGTTGTCTGACCTGAGTCGCATTCTTTATACAAGTGTTCCACATTGGGCGTTTAGTTGCTAGCCCGATCGGTCGACGAGAGTCAGAAGCATAGTTAAATTGGCTGCTAGGGTTAAACTTGAGGCTGTACCAGCGAGGTGTGTTAACATAGCAATCTGTCCGTCGACAACACGACTGGAGGCGAGTAGTTTTTTCAACGAAACAACCTTCATGTTTTAACGTTGTACAGCAGTTTATTGGAATGCTGTTTATGAAATCCACTTGGGACTGTTATAAATTAATGATGTGCTGTGGTTGATACTAGTCCCATGATCTTCTGTATGAACACATACTTCGTTGGTTACGAAGTCCGTTCTCGGGCCCGATTCAAATTGTTCTCCCTCACTGGTGTTTGTAAATCGTGCTGGGTTCAATCAAGGTGGAATGTTCCACATCTATATTAGCGTTTGTAACTGTTGAGTACAGTCAATTTTTCCTCACTGCCTTTGTAACCCGTGCATGACAGTTTTTCGAACGAACGTACATCCCTGTCCTCTGTTTATATCCATTGAGTAAACTTTATGTCCACAGACTTACGAGTGCACCAAGGCCAAAAAGTTATGGTTCAGTACTTCACTCTTGGAATGAGCTTATAGCGATGTTGTGTTGGCATTGAATTTCTAACTTGTATTGCTGGCGAGTAGTTAGGTGGATGCATAACAGCGTTAGTTGTGGCCTTCACACGTAGTCTTCTGTCGATAACCGAATTCGTTGGCCCGGTTATCCATCATTGTTGGTCTAACTGTATTTCAGCCGGATCGCTCCTTTTGCCTATTCAGCATTCTGCAAAAATTGAGCTGAGTGTTTCTTACATCAGACTCAGGGGTATGACAGCATCCCTTAGTCATTTTAACTGCTACTATCTAGTTGTTTGAAGAACTATGACCCGGTCTTCAACTTTTCGTGAAACCCGCATCAGTTTTATACATTGGAGGTAGGATTCACAGTATACCAAAGATTGTACGAAAAAATACCATTTCTTATTAGGATGACTGATTTTAAGTCACATTCGAAAGGCGAGCATCGAGTGGTGAGTACTTATTGTAGCATTTCATATCCGCACTGGGATTCGTAGTCACATACACTGATGATAAAAAAAGTCAGTTAGGTCACCGGTTCGCCGACACCTCCGTCTGTTACTCGTTTCGTCCCACTTATGTAACCAGTAGGGCGTAGTGAGCATCGAGATTGACATGTCTGCTGAAAGCATTATGAGAAAACCTGAATCTGATCTTTCCTGCTTAAATTTTACCAATTCGAACACTTTGACACCCAATAGTTTGACCTCGTGACCTGTGGCTGCGCAGTTTCGCAGTCTTGATAGGGAATGGAGTGCATTACGCCTGCGGTTTCGTGCGCTTCAATCGGAGCTTTGGTCTTGCAAAGCCTATTTCCGCTGCTGTTTGTCGGCTTATAAATGATTTCAACTTCATCTTTCCTTGTTTATGTAAGACAATTTGTTTCTCCTGCAGCTGGTAGCAGCATTCGGTTGGGTTCTGGTTGCCATTCCGTATACTTAACTTTCTGCATATGTATCACATGTCCCGGAACTGTGTCCGGTGGCAAAATCCGGAGTCCGGACCAAAGGACTTACCGAACGGCTACGCCTCTTAACCGAGTGGGACGAGCGAACGGGCACAGCAAAGCAGAGTAGCTACCTATGGGTAGGGTGGGTGTGTACGCGCATCTCCAGTGTAGTCGCTCGGCCTCATCAGCCCAGTGTTTCGGCCACCACGGCCCACGATTGATAACACCCAACTGTTCACATGCCTATGTGATCGTTTCAGTGTTTGAAAGTCTGTGTTGGACTTGGAATCAGCATGCGCCGTTGTGTGCATGTGAACAAGGTAATGCGATAGTTCCCTAGCGGATTATGCCGTCACGATGATTTTTTAACCAACCGATGAATAACAAAAAGCTACATTCAAGAACGAAACGGATTTACAAGCCAGTAAAGGAATGATCAAAACTTAATGGTCTTTCCATAAAAATCTGAGGCACGCCATGCTGTTTTTTGAGTTTCTCACGTCATTTGTGGACTCTGACATGACTGATTATAGTCATACTATGAAAGCAATAGGCATCGCTTGGCATGCCTCAGTTTTGTGGCCTCGTTACTATTAGTCACGGACACGCGTTAACCAAACATGGTAGCTAAGATAAAGACTGAATAATTACCGCGTAGAACGTACAAATGGCCTTTAAACAGCTGTAACCGGAATCGATAAGCGTATCTCGGTGCGTTCTAGAAGTACAATCTGGTTTCATCATGATAAATTCATCCAGAGCAAGTTATGCGGTTGCTGTCCGAAAAACTGAAATGAACTGAGAAGAATCTGGTCCAACATAACTCAACATGACCAGAGTCAGACATGTAGACAGACACGTATTCATACACAAGTAGAATTATTTACCCCAGGGTCCACGACTCTGATGTGCATTTGGTGAAATTGAAGTATCGATCCCAAACCAACTGTACACACTGTAAGTGTAAATGATTCTGATGATATGGCCAAGCCAACGAAGTCTGCGAGACGGGATAATCATGCTCAGAGGCCGATAAGATCTATCCGTCCTAGAGACAAGCTAGTTGATTTCTTTATTGTTGACAAAGTGTTGTCGCCAATCGTCGCTAATTCTTCAGAGATATATGATCGTAAATATATCATCTGAATGAGCCATATTTCACAACGATGCAACAGGATTGTTCGTACAATGACAGTATACGCCCGGCCTTTTACTAAAGGTCTGCGATCATACAGGTGCCACAGATTGTCATGGTTGTCAAACGTCATCCGAGCTTCAGTTGTGCGATTTATAACTTCATCGGACATTCCACCCTCGCTGTTGCCGTTCCCAAGGTACATGGACATCTCAGCTATCTCCAATGACTCACCGTTAGATGTGCAGTCACAGAGACCTGCCTATATTGCGATCGCACTTTGTACTGAAAAAGTGCAAAGGTCATGCCAATCTGAAGAACTGAAGCTTGTAAACTGTCAAGAAAGTTGTAGGTTCTATGTGAATCCTTACATATCAGAGCATTGCCATCTGCATACCCTCTGTCTCGAAACCCAGCGCCTGGGCGCAGTTCCACACCATCATACTCGCAGTCTGTCGTGTGCACTCGAGGATCTCGTCTACTGCAAAGTTGATTAAGAAAGTATTGGCTGTTGTGTACAACAGCCATATTCATAGGTTTTGAGTGGTCTAGGCCACTCAACGGCCAATCAGAAACGAACGTGAAAACCGAATTTTGAAGATAATGACGGAAATTCAAGTTCCTAAAATTTGGAAATCTATTTTTCTCATTAATTAAGGCGAATTATAACGAAAAAGTGGCTTTTCCCAACAGGAATCCAGCTTGCTCTCCGCGGATATGCTTCTTACGCGTTAAGTTGCAAAACAGCTCTGAAGTAATGTGGGCTAGCGCTAGTCCCTCGGTGCTTTGCTTACGAGGTGCGTGAGCCCTTCTTGGAAACGAGGATGACGTTAGCGAACTCATGGTTGTTTGGAACGACTCACGGTTTCCGAGGCTTGACTTCCATTTCTACCAAAAGTGGGTACGAGTTTGTCGCAGCCAGGAACCTTGCGACGTTTCAATAACTTGGTCTCCAGCAAAACTTCCGTCTCCAGTGACGGCGAAATATCAATAGTTCAGTTAGCATGTGGTATCCGAAATCGTAGGCAATAACCACTCGAACTACTGCTGGGAGTGTTCAGCTCAGTGTCCAAAACATTGCTACAAATTATGGTTGGGCTTACCATTGGTATCCCAATTTGCTCCGCTTATACCAGGCTTCTTGATACGTGTTGCTCGGATGAGGTAAAGCAAACTGTCGGGAGCTCTTGGTAACAGCGGCCTGTTCTATCTCGAGAGTGCATTGTGTCCAACAGACCTCGTGCTTCTCCTTGAGCCGCTCTCGCAGTTTCAAGTGGGTAGTTTTACAAACCGACTTGTATCCGCTGCCGGTTGAATATTCCATAAAGGTTTCTGAAGTTCGATTAATCACAGTAACTCGGTAGTCCCTAGCTAAATACACAGTAGTTACGATGCAATACATGCTGCATATGTGCCCAGTGTGCCTCAATGTTGTTCGGTCATAGACTGGGGACGAACGCGCTCTTGAAAGTTTGGAGCGTTCATGTCCGTGCTAGTTTAAGTACGCCAGTCAGCAATTGACGGCGAAGTGGCCCCCCACCAAGATGCGGAACGTACTTGGTGCATACCAGATCATGGTCCGAATCCGCACAACTGTTGCAGATCGAGTTGCAGTCCTAGAAACAGTCACGCTATCGATGGTAAAGTTGTTATGGTTAATCTACGTCCGTGATTGACTTGACGGTGGAGATCGCTCTGTCACATCGACGTCTAGAGCGCCGGGAATTAGCATTAGCAAGAAACGGACCGTTTTCAGCCCAGAACTGCAGGAAACGTTAACTTTTATCTGCTCGGCGAGTATTGTAAGGTTGCTGACCATCTGAGTCACGCTCCTTAGCATTCCGTTTTTCCACCTGGGCGTTCATGTTTCCATCCGTGCGTTTGACTTACAATCTGTGGAAGCATATACCACAACAACAATCAGACAGCGTTTGCCAAGCACCACTTTCTCTGCGTGTGTGTTTGGGGCAGTTCCTACATTGACTAGGACGGCGGCCTTAGTCTTAATGCCTCCAGACAAAGGCCCTTTGTACGTTCACTGTAAAGTGGCAAAGAAGACTGAAAGTGCAGTACTTTGCTATAATCCTGAAGCCGTTTCACTAGGGCAGTATAAATTGATGACAAGGGTCTCCAACGTACTTGCGAGAGCTGCCTTTCGACCCGTCTGTATAGGTGTTGAACACTGAAGATGGGGAGCTGAAAAGATGTTCGGATGGGGGGGGTCAGATAGGATGCGTTAGTCGAGTAAAGATATCACCGCAAGCTGTTATCCTGACTGACTTTCGTCGTGAGCTACAAATGTGGCAAACCTCTGGCGTGTGCCCGAAAGCGAGAACAGGGTTCACCAAGTAAAAAATAGTCATCTAATAAAGGGGAGGAAGTGACACTGCTTGGTCTGGCCCGATAGAATGTGAAGGGAGAGCAAAACCGGTCGCAGAAATCTCGAGCAAAGACTTGTGTTTGAAAAATGAGGCAAAATCTGCTTATAAGTTCACTCAGCTATTGCCCAAACTGGCGAAAAAGGTTCATATGTAGAGCTCCACCCGAAGCATTTTGTTTAAAGACTTAACCCGCACTGGAGTTGGGTGAATCACGGAGGTCATAATCCATTGGTAACCCTTGACCAGTAAAACGGTTTATGAGACTTTCAAATGGAGTCCATCCATCCAGGATCCCAATGCAGCCTCTTGCTTCGACGAAGGCTGGCACCTTGAACAGATCAGTACTTGCTCTACTACAGTGCCACCTGTCTTTTGACGCATGCTTTTGAACCAAGGACTTCAGTCTGGTACCTTAACCGTTCTCATCCATTGTCACGTGCACTTACTTTCCTGTTTGTTTCGCATCATCCACCAACTTTTCCAGCAACTAATATCAGACGATATGACTGAAGTTTATCAGGTCCAATCGTTTTAATAATTTTCACACGACCAGCAAGAAATTTACCACAGAAATCAATGTCTGATGGTTGCCTGGCTATCCGTGGATTTTACTAGGCGGTACCTGTGAGCAAACGGTCTTAGCAAGCTCATCAGTTAATTCATTAGGCAAAGCCGACAAATATTCGTTTCTTATCGTTTGCTGGATGAATCTTAGACTAGACTCGTGCCTGTCAGGTCACGAGTGGATTTTGTTGACTTTGGTGATCCGCAATGCTATCAACTGGTTAGCAATGTGGGCCTAGCTGAACGTGTTCACCGCACTGTTTTCCTCTGGGGGCGACTGGATCCATTACACTCCCTAAGGCGTTTCTTGTATGGTTTCAGGAGGATTGCTTCCGCTCAGTAAGTTCCGAATACAAAAATCTTCAGTGCCTCTTCACACTTTTTTAAAGGGAGTTTTCCTCTCTGAGAGGAACGCTTTTATTACTCTTGCTGACAATCTAATATGATCGAAACGGATTTCTGCAACGACGAGAACGGGCAACGCTTTTACTCGCTCCTCACTGTGTAGTAAAGAGAGGCTGATTGGTTTTTTCGACGTCCCGCCTGCCACAATGGATCAACTTGGTTTTTACCTCAAGCAAGTGCATACCCTGCGTCCTTTTCTGCTGTTTAATTCCGATTGGTAATTAACTGAATCCACGACCTATCGCACCTAATTAGCTGTGTGATCTTGATAACTGCCGATCATTAGAATTGGTTATTCAGCACTTGCTCCAATACTAGCCATGCTGTCACATAATCTTGACAGCTCTGCTCCATTCGTTTTCAGTCTTAAGCTCTAAATTGGTTCATCACTTGCAGTTGCCCAGCTGGGTATTTTGCTTGAAATCACACAGTCTCCTCACAGACTGTTTAAAGTGTCCCAGTATTGTTGACGCCAGCAGCCAAATCAACGTTTGCAGCGAGCTGAAATCCAACTACCTCCGATGCTCATATATGGGTGTGGTTAGCCTACCTAGAATAATAAGGCTGGGAGGTGATATTTAACGACACGAGTTAAACTGGTCATTTCGCCCACTCTTTACTGGTGTGTGATCAGGTCATACACAGAGGAGACCAACTCGTCTTCAACGAGTACTGTTAACCAACACCATTGTCGACTGACGTAAAGGTTGTAATGCTTAAACGATGTAGAACAACAGGGGCAGTTGTCAGTATATTAGTTAGTTTAGGTCAAATTCGACTCCGGCATTAAAGTCGTCGAATTTCACAATTTGTGATTGTGTACATTTAGAGAGTTGCTGGTCAATCCTGTTCATTTGCGTGAATGTTGCTGTTGCTCATCTGAGTGGCCTGCGAAGCAGGAGCAATTACTGAGTCGGGTCAACGAAAGCTGCAATGAATGCCGCCCCATTCTCACTTGTAGTTCGTTTTATTGAGGTTTCATTACTCCTCATGCATATTCCATCTTTTATTCTCAGGCCATACGCAAACTACGATGGTTTGACGGTATTACTAATCTTTCATCTGTTGTCGTTAATGATACTAACGAGTTCACGGTTTCACAGTATTAGCAACCCTGATCGACTGCTAGTCATGGATACGGTTTCAAACTCCACTTTACGTTTGTTCCTTTGTAGGTTTGAAAAGTCTGACTGTATCCAAACATGCACGTAATTTTGTGTATCAGTGAACTTTTTTGTCTAAGGGTTGGTTATGTGGTGATGATGATGGTTCACATCTCGTGTGACCCATTTTATCCAGAGGCAGGGAACCGTGTACTACTTAAGCCAGGGATGTTACCCTATGCCAGTTGGGTTTGTGGCAATTTTCTGTTGATTGACTGATCACAATCCAATGGTTTGCTCTGGTTTCTATTGTTTCTTGTAAAACCAAATGAGAATCCATGCCTCTGTGTCTATGGTGCACTTAGTTACGAAGGCTTTTGTGGAGCGTGCAAAGTACTTGATTTCTGATCTGGTATGACTTGGAAATGCACATTGGACATAGTGCATTACTCGATTGTTGTTCAGAGAAGTGTACTCGAAGCCATCGAATTCAGTATGTCTCGTAAGACACAGTGCGTATAGTGCAAACGCTCTACCTGACGAACAGATTTTCTGTATTTCATCGTCGAGTCAACACAATTGTGAAAGTGGATACCAAAAATAAGCTCTTGTCCCTAATTGTTCAAAAGTAGTCGTTATAACCGTACCAGCAATACGGAATCAGAACACGGGACTTGAGAGCGTACACTGAATTTCTGCCACTCAGTAGGCGACCCAAACAAATGTGTCACGTTAGCCATAAATGTGATCAGTCCGAAAGTCAACCAATCAGAAAGCAGAAACCTGTTGATACAGTTCAATCAGACTGTCATAGGCTGATGGGAAAAATAAATAGGTGATAGGATAAAAGTACGTCAACAGCGAGAACGTGTCCGCAACACCTCTCCTTTCAACAAAACCGAGTTGTTCACAAGCCATAAGAAATTCTGGGGTTAACACTTAAACGTCTGATTGGTTGGCGAACACGATTAGACATGCGAAGATCCAGAGTGTCAGAGGTGACTGAGGATGCTTAGCATGTTGGCGTTGAGAATGTACCTAGCAATGTCAATGGGTGGTTGATTATTAGTCCGTTGGCGAAGGCCAGTTCGCCAATCTGAACTGATTGGCATGACGTATCCAGTAGACATTACCTTTACGACGGACGGTTAAGCCGGGTAGCCAGACTTCCCCAGTGTGATGCGTATTCCGCACATAGATTGCATCGCCTGGTCGGAAAATAATGTTTGTAGAGCTGCGCCTCCATCGGCCTATCTCTTTCCGTTGGATTGATCTTTGGTCATATAGCGTCAAGTGGAATTCTTAATTGTCGTCTCAGAAATGTTTCGGTCAGCGGCTCCTGTTTCGGTGTCGCTAGGTTAGCTGTTAATCAGTAGGCCCTCAGGAGGACATCAATCATTTACCCTACTTTACCATCTTAAACGTCCCTAAAAATCTCTCCACGTGGCCATTAGACTGTGCGTGATACGTTGGCGTGAATACATGAAGAATATCTTTACTGACACAATGTGTTCGGAATTGTGGCCCATTGTCCGTCACTAAAACTTCCTAGGGTGAATAGTCGTTGAAGTTGAGAAATGTTTTTTTGTGTTGTGGCCATTCGCATGGCGAAAACTTCTGGCCACTTTGAGTGTGCATCGGTCGCTAATAAGTAGAGAAGTCCGTTCAATGGGCAGACAAGATCAAGATGAGCCCAGGACCAAGGTTTGTCAGCTTTGCACCATGTGCATAGTTCAGATTTAACGGGCGTTTTTACCGTCATTGCGCAGTTTCTGTAAGATCAAACCAAATTTTCGATTTGACCGTCGATTCCTCGCCAGTTAACGTTACCGCGAGCCACCGATTTCATGAGGCTTGTACCAGCATTGCCTGAATGTAACTGCCTTATTACACGCTGCTATAAACTGGGAATCACTACATGGTCTGCTAGCATTAATTACCCGTTGATCGCGGCAAGTAATTCCTTACGGCGAAAAAAAGTTTCATCCTGTCATCTATCGAACCAGTTGGCCAACTATTCAGGAGACAGTGCATGATTTGCTGTAACAAAGCGTCCTCCTTTGTTGTCCTCACCATTATTTTGGCAACTACTGTTAGATTACTGCTTGAGTCTGAAAATTTTTGTAAATCTAATTGTCTGTTGATATTGACGAAACCAAGCCATGTGACTGTCTGTTTTGCATCTGCACGCCCGAAACTCGATGTTTTCTTGAAGTGGATTTCAAAATTGCATCCTAGTAACGTCGTAGCCCACTGTTGCAGCCGATTAGCAGTGTGAGCCGGAATACCCTTTTTGTATCAAATTGTTTGACAGTAGAGGCTTATGGTCTGTATATGACGTAAACCCCCGTCCGTGCAACATTCTGGAAGCTTTTTACTGCAAATATGAACGCGAGCCCTTCTCCATTTTGGCTTTACTTCTCAGTCGAATTCAGTGTGCGCGAAACCTGTGAGACTGCCTTCTGCGCAGAATAACTGCTCTGATGTCGTGCCGTGATGCATCTGCAGCAACAATTATTAGTTTCGGGTCATAATGGATTAAAAGCAAACTGAAGGTCAAAATTTGTTTGATACGTAAGAACGAACACTGGCAGGTTTCTGACCATAGTCATGGGTAATCCTTCGTAAGTAGATGATTCAATGGTGCACGAATATCATGCATATGAGGCATAAAATTGTTGTAGTAGTTTAGCAGGCTTAGGAACGATTGGAGAATAGTCTTATCTGTTGGTGGAGGCATTTCTGTTAAGGTTTTTACCTTCTCTGAATCAGACCTACGATCCTGTCGGTCCAACCCGGGTACTGAATACTTTTCGTGAAGAAGGAGCTTTGGTTGGACTTGACGCGGAAACCATACTCATCAGTGCGTTTAAAAACTGAAGCAAGGTGCGAGTGATGATCTTTCACTGTGGCACCAACGATAATAACGTCGTCCAAGCAAGCCATTGCATACGTCAAACCAACTAACGTCATGTACATGAGTCGGTGAGGGGTCGCTGCAGCACATTTCACACCAAATGGTAGGTGGTTGAGCTGGTACAGTGTGCGACGTATTTTAATGTTTAAAAATTGCTTACTGCATGTGTCGACTTCTGCTTGCAGATAGGCTTAAGAAAAATCGATCTTAGGAAAAGTTAGGCCACCTTTTAGCTTTGCGTACAGGCCCTCGGGAACAATCAGCGGATACTGATGAGTATCCTATGCTCCGTTTGGACCAGTTGAGAAATCGCCACATAACCGCCACGACTCATTTGCCTTTTCTAATACTACTATGGATGTGGCCCAAACCGAATAGTTTACTGGACTGATGACTCCCATTCTCTCCAACCGGTTCAACTCATCCCCGAGCGAAGCAATAGCTGCATATGGAACCGGTGTTTTGGGGCAGAAAACTGCTCATGCACCCCAGCGAAGGTATAAGGTAGCTTTGCCTGTGTACACCAACCAAGACCATCTTCAAAAAGGTTACGATACTGTCCCCGCACCTGTGAAATCATTTTAGCCATTACGCCCGCGTCAACCAACGACCTTGGCTTCTGATAGGCCGGTATAATTTCAGTAACTACAGGCTGAATTTACTGGTACGTCGAATAATCCCAGTTTATCAACCCAGTCTGTATTCAATAAATGCAACCTAATATGCTTTACAACGTAACAGATACCACTAAAATGTAAATTGCTAAGTTGAAGCCCACGTTTTAACCTTCCCACAAATGGAATTTGAGTTCCCGAGGCGTTTCGTGTCATATGATCGGTCTGCACGTATGTCGGTCTGTGTAATAAACAACCCCATGTTTTCTCCGAGATAAGTGTAATGTCAGACCATATCCACTTGTAGATGCACCTTCATACTATTCAGTGAAATGTCAACATATCTTTGGTTACTTGAAATACCACCATCGAATTCGATGAAGACAACGTTAGATCGACTACCACAATAATTCAATGTCCCTCTGGGTCTTCGTAAACGCTTGGGTGAGGATGTTATTCTACAACGAACTTCCTTATGTCTATGTTTCCCACACTTTTAGCATGTGTTATTTCAAGATGTGCAAATTCGCGCAAAATGCCATTCGCCACAATGCCAACACACGTTCGGCGGCTTCACCATGGTTTATGTTGATTGGATGCTTCCTGCTCTATTGATAACACACTGACCTTTTCGTCACTGTTGCGCTTGTCTTCAATTAATCTGGTATCGTGTTTATGATGTGTTAATCGTGGGCATTCATCTGTCATGGTTTGCTATGTCATGTTTGAGTTCTTTTCTAGCTGCGATAAGGTACGTGTACGGACATCCGCATCGGATGCTGATTCATGTTCACACGCTAGGACTAAACTCTAGTTAGTGTGACAATCATATCTGGATGCGATGGTGAATTATCATCGGGTTCTATGTTCTGTAACTAAGCGGAGGCTTTTCGTTGTTGACAAACCTGTCATCTTGGTAATAGGTTGTAAGCGCTGTTGTAAGGTCAACCCAACTAATAAACTAACTATTAAACCATAGAATTTTATCATGATCAATCATTATTTGTTACTTGCAGATTTCATTGAGCAAAAGCGGCGCCTCAAGACAAGCACTTGTTATAAGCCTGCGGCCGCCTGGATTAGTTTAAGCTGCAAGTTTGTTCGTTCTAATCAGTTGTACGACCGAAGTGTGTTGACGCCACTGACCAGAAACTTGTACGGAATGTGACAATTGTTCAACCAACTAACAAGACGTACCTTGATATGCTCATTAAAAGGTATTTTCAGAGTCCTTGGTTAAATTCCAACGGTTCGAATAAAGTAGACCATGAAACTTACCGTCCCGCACAACATTTACACGTCAGAGGCTCTAGAGGTTTGCATGAACTATATCTGATGCCATTTTTTATTGGTCTACATTGCGTTCATTCCTGTTTCATCTAAAAGGTAAGTTGTTGTTCGGAGAGCTGACCAATGTATGTACAAGAAAAGGTGCACGGTATGTTCGTAGATGCATGTTGGCAGCAAAAACGGAGAACTGTGCCTTTTCCTGTTTGACATGTCTCATGTCTCGACGTCAATTTAAGTTATTTCAAGAAGGTTAGCTTGGTTTCAACGTGAATCTGGGTCGCACGACTAATGTGCACATGGAATTACTTGGCCCCTACAGATTGAGACCACGTGACTCCGCCAAGTTAAGTTGCGTGGATTCAATTTTCTGGGACATCTTAAATTGTCATATGGGGTAGGCTTAGTTTAAGAGCACATTGAAGACAGATTACGCTATTTCTCCAAGGTAACCGGGAGTGGCGGACCATGGTTAAAGATTGCACAATTTTTGGTCATGTCTTGCACACAGAACACGAAGTTAAAATGGAAAGTGTTCAGGTAATTAGCTCAAAATTTAGAACCGCACGGGAATGTTTTATTGTAGGATTTATCAGGTGAAGATGTTTTAAATGAAAACGGTGGTTACAACCCTCTCGGATACGACGCAACCGATCGTAAGTCGACGTAATTTGCTGAGTGGCTTGATGAGTTGGAAACTTGAAAGGCCAATCGCTCTTTGTTGCATACTCAAAACTGTACTTCTTCCTTTAAAAAAAGTCGGATTATGTAACCAATTAACCTCATTACACATATTGTCTCCATTTTTATCATCTCCACAGTTTCCCAACCAGGGAATGTGTAACTTGGTGGTTTCCAATTTCTGTTTATGTACTTTGAATTTGTGATTTATCGTTCTCAGATTAATCCACTAGTTCATTTCTTTTTCGTCTTTAGTATCCTGAGATTTGTAAATGATTCGCCTGATCTGAGAGGGTGTCTGGATCAGAAGCAGAAGGTCATCTTTTAACACAAGCACCAGTTGCTCACGGGTTCCGCTCAGCCCATGACATCCTGATCAGTTTCGAGCATGTTCCAAACGGTCACTTGCAAAGTTGACAATTTATTGGAAGGCGGTAATCATTTGTGCCAATTCGTTTGTCTTTTAGGCAGTGTTCAACCGCACGGACAACGTTCGGCTGCGAATTAGCTTGATCTCGTTAAAATTGGCTGACTTCACAACACTACACGACTTATAATCCACTTAAACTATAGCATGAATGTAACTAACATTAAAATGAACATTTTTTCGCGCATTGTCAACAGTCATAACTCATTAGCCAGTCTGTATTCACCGCTCGCCCGTTTCCTCTCTTTTTTTTCAGGCTGCTGTTCGCGTTCAGGCAGTCCAAGCTTTGTCACGTATGCAAGACCCCACAATGGCCAACTGTCCTGCAGTAGAAGCCTTCCTCTGGTTAGCACGTCATGATCCGACAACTGAAGTCCGCCGTGCTGCTCTGGCTGCCATGGTTTTAACAACAAAAACGCTACCGAGTTTGATCGAACGATGCCGTGATCTGTCCGATACTGTTCGCCGTACGGCCTATAAAATTTTGACTGCACGCAGCGTTTTGCGGCCTCTGTCGATTGCGAAACGAATTCGAATTCTTCAAGACGGACTCACTGATCGTTCGGGTAAGTATTGGTAGACAAATCGAACTTTTTCGATTAATTGTGTCCCTTTGAATGTTGTGAATTACCGTAGGTTAGCGGTGATACAAATCCAATTCAGATGCATCTGTTCGGCCGTCGTTCGTCGGTCGCGTGTCCTCCAACTATCACCATCCTTCTGATGAATCAGTATTCGCGATGTCGATTAACTACCCTGTGAGACCTGGTGCCGCCCTCTCTGGTTGCCGATTGTTCCACATGAAAGTTTGTTTCTGAGTGAGCAAAACGGTACTCTAGGACCATCCCGAAGATAGCAGTATGAACAAATAACTCGTCCCTTTATGAGGACGTTAGTAGATCCACATGACAGTTCAGTGCGATTGACTGATGTATTGTGTGGTTTTAGTCACTGTCATTCTGATTAGGTGTTGTTCTGCCTTCGATAACACCACGGAGTCATTTTCTCTCCTGGGGTACAAAACATGACACCACCAAGTCCTGCTGAATCGTGTGATCACTGGTAGTTGGCACGGCCAGCCATTCTCCCGCCTTTTGATTCGCTTCTTTGTCAAAGTGCGTTCAACCGTTACGCCTGGAATTGAACCGTAATATCAACTTTGTCCCTGATAAATGGGAAACACTAATAGAATGCCCGCTTCCGTTTGCATTTTGCCAATCGTTACTTTACTATGCGGCTCTGTGTATTGCAAAATTCACTAAAGTAAGTTAACAAGTGCCGTTGATATCGGGCGTTGAATGACAGCCGCAAAGCAGCGTCATCCCAATGCTGATAATGGAATCGACCACGCATACGGTAGGCTCATAATGAGCTTTCATTTCTGCTTATGTATCTCGTGACGTTGAGTGTGTGACTTGTTGGGCCACACCTAAACTGTGTTGTGTGCATCTGCAATGAAAGCATCTGAGGTGATCGGGTTATAAGCCGACGACCTCATTTGGTTACGTGGCCGAGAGGTCTCCGTGATCTGAACGCTATGAACGGATAGACTTTGATATCGATTATTTTGTGTGCCAAAGATGGTTTGATGAAGCTGCTGTGTCAGAAATGAAACGATACCAATAAATTGCTTAAGTTATGAATTTTCAGTCGTTCTCAAGCTGATTTCAACCACTAACCTTCTCTGACTTTCCCTTTCGCAGTCTTTCTGTTGCTGACCCTCTGAAACTGAGGTAATATCCCGATTTAGCTTTCCTTTCTAAACTGTCCAAAACAATTTCGGATGTACATAAACTTTATCAGCTTCTAATCTGTAAATCTCCTGTAAATCCTTTAAATGAAAGTCCATCAACATCATCACATCAGTGTGACTTGCTTAGTCCTCTTTAAGTGTGTTGTTATTGCCGTGGACAGTAACGCGTTATTCTTCATGCTAGCATGTTACTGCAATCCATCTGTTGTCTCCTCACATATATGCTCTCTGCAGCCCGTAGCCAGTCGAAGACAAGATGGGCGTTGAACTGAAAAATTCTCTTGATAATTTTTCAAGCCTCCTTTGTACCATATGTTAGCTTCTAAACACTCGTTACAACGTGGTTGGTGACGTCTTTTTTCGGACTGCCTTATCATAATAATCATAAACAAAGGGTGTACAAATTTCATCACAAGTTCGCTTGCTCTACGCTATCTATGTTCTCATCCGCACTCTGTATCCAGTGTAGACCCAGAGGTTTCAGACCGGAAAGAGTGTGATTGAAGTCTTATGGTGCGACCAACGGACGCTGGTTAACCAAGTAGTAGACCAGTATGAAATGTGTCACGAAACCAAAATATAGAAAGCATCTCCATTATTTAAGTTTTAAGCTAGAAGGCATATACGCTGGGAATATAAAGCGAGGAAGGTCTCAGTATGGGAGTAGATATTAGTACACTCCATATACGATTAGGAAAAGTAATTTTATATTTCGACTTTAAGCGAAACAAAACCTTCATGTTTCAATGCGCCGACAAAAACGACATAAAGGAAGAGCAGAAGGTTACCATGACTCAGGTTCGTATGAAGGGAAACGAGTGGTTTGATAGATAACAGAGACCTTCACAAGTGACGATTGAAAAAGTTCACTTATTTACGCGTGATGCGTTTGTCGTCTCTTTGTTGGTAGTACGTTGTAGGCACGTTATTGACTTACTAACCCAAGGCGACCAACACACTCGTCGCAGTACCACTCGCTCCTACTGCTGCAACCTATAAAGCCTATAGTTTCATTGTGTTCCGTGCACTCAACTCCATGGTTTCCGTTGCAGCTCACAAAAGTTTTGGACGCCTCTCCTGCACAAGGCTTTATCCTCCTATGATCTATGGTCTGGATTACAAAGCGAAACATCTACTTGGTCACATAAGTTTCGCTAATCTGCCTTTAGCTGCCGGTCCACCAGCTAGCCCGCGACGCGCACCTCAGTCACCGGGTTGGCAGACCCTGACCAACAAAAATGGTCGAGGGATAACAGGGGCCCAATCATGTCGTTTAGCTGAGTATCTCGATGTGTGGGGCCTAGTTTGATCACTCAGTGGCGTATGCGCACAGGTGAACGCGGCTCAGTTACGTACGTTTTATTGCCATAGTTTCACTGTCCAACTATCGTGCAATCGCGTGGCTGAACCATATGCCATTATACAAGCAATTTTTTTCAGACACTTCTTCCAAGACGTCCGAGAGCTACACTAGTCTTTGTCACTCCATCTCACAGTTCGTGGTCCACAAACAGTTTCGCTACTAGGTAACCACCCAAGTGGTACTTATCCACATGTCACGACTATCGCGGATTTCAACTGTGGGCTTAGCATTTTTATTCGGGGAGGGCATGAAAATGGAACACGTAACGTATCTAATCTATAATCGACCTACGCGATTGCGAAAGCCATTCTCTACAGTCGTTCACACACACTTGCTTGTGTAAAGTAACATGCAAACAGTTAAGCTACGTGGTGGGCTTGGACCACCAAAAATTCCAATATTCAGCCATTGATCATCTATGCGGTATTCAACTTAACCGCTGTTCCCCATGTTGCGGAAAGCAATATGCACTCACACTGTGCACGCTGAATACGGGCTCGAATAATTGATACGATTAACTTCGAACGTATTGCACGAAGTGAACCTCCTTCCAGTTGACCTCGAACTTGAAACAGTATGTACCAGGGAAAACTAACAAATCCGACCCCGGATGAACAGCAATCACGCATTGCTAGCGCCCGGGAAAAAACGCTAGATCGATAGTGAAACAAAAAGAGTGCTTGATAAAACTCTAATTTCCTATCTTGAGGTGAACACGACGGTTAGCCTTGGATCCGGCGAATAGCTCGGCTACACCCTCCATTAATTACCCCTGAGCCAAGAGAAAACTTGTGTAACAGGGGTATGGCAACTTACACATACCCTCGAGCCGGAAATTTGAAAACCATGTTCCAGATCAGTTTGGATCCATGGCTAAACGCAGTCTATCAGGGTGATTGTCAACCTGTTGATTCTGCAGAACATGACAGAATCTTGAAGGTTTACTCGGATAAAACTTGTTCTGTACATAAGTGACTAATGGTTAGCAAATTATGCAACCTACAATCAAGTCAACTCTGAACACGGAATTTAACCGTCGGCAAGTGTCCAATCAGTAATGCGGTGGCATAAACAATTCTATGAGGCGGTACAAATTAAACAAAAAGGGAGAGTTCAAGCGAGAGTTCTTAACATCAATTCAGAGTATGCTACTGTTGTAACTGGTTTGCTTGTCCTACGAGCACGTAAACAGATAACGGAATAACAGTCAGTGAAACGACGTATAACGTGTATCAGTGCGAGAAATATTTGGCCACTGCTCAGCAAATGCGAATATGTATGAAGGACCTGCAGTACACTACAGTGGTTCGACCAATAGGGTATAGGTATTGGAGCAGTTGAAGTTGACGTTGTGCAAGCTGGTTGTGGATGGGTTGCCGAGTGGTGGAGTCGCGCGACGGGCGTTTCGCCGTCGCACTCTCAGTTTCACTTGTAATCCGAACATAAATTTCATTGATGCTGGCCCAAATCAACATTTGCTAAAACTAGCACTGAAGGTCACCAAGCAACTAGTGCGCGTGGCAGATCAGGGGTTAAGTGAACATAGAAATATTGATTTCATCCAGATTCTTCTAGGAATTCCTGTCCATTCCGACTGAACAGAATCGTCTTCCATGAGAAGGAGACGTTTTTGAGTGGGAAAAATAGGGTTCACTGATACCTTCCCCCTAAATTGTGTTTGGCTCAATTGTAAGACTAATTGCAAGAATCGACCTGGATGAATTTAACAAGCACCCCGAGTCTGTTTGTCCGCCTCCTTGACCTCAACGGATATCCGTATTCTGCGTTCTGTAATTGCCATATCTGTCCCATCGAAGGTTCGTTTCTGGGAGGTCACTCTTATTTCTTCAATCCAAAGACATTCAGCAATTTACTGAATTAGCGGGTTGGTCTTTCCTGGTCGCACAGCCCCTCCTTATGGTTTCAACTACTCTGGTTTGTGCGCCGTACACACGTGGCTTCACCGATTGTTATTCCGTAAAGGACTTATTCTCGCCGTCAGACGACTATTTTCTCCTTCCAGTTCTGTGGCCCATGAAACATGTTTGCAAGAACAGGTTCACTGATCGTGAATTATTGCGTTTGAACTCCATGTTTTAGATTGATTTGCTTTTGTATCCATATGTTGCGCCCTCTCTTTCTGTTTGAATCAGAGATCGTGGAATGAAGGTGATCCTCAGATGACCATAACGTTTCTACGCCCATGGATGACGATGTTTTCTGCATGGCTTCCACTGTGGTCATGTCAGGTCGTCAGGCATCATTGTGCACGTTGAATCTAGGTTTATCTAATACTGGCCATCTCGACGCTATATTCTTCAGCACGGAGTCGAAACCGTACTTTCTCAATCCTGTGAGGGTTATATCTATCTTCTGCTTAAGACCCTCTGCGCTGTAACTCATGACCATAATACCTTCTAAATAGGCGGCCGCACCGGGAACATTCGTGAGCGTTACGTCCATTACACATCAGAAGATGGCTGGTGCTGCCTTCATATGACAAGCGACTGAATCAGAAGTCTTTTGTGACCGTTAATTGTCAACACTTTTTCACACTCGTCATTGACAGACAGTTGTGAGCAAGCCTCGGCCAGGTCGAGCTTCGCAAAACGTTTCCTCCCATTCAGCTTCGTGATAATGGGTACCGATACGTCTCAAGCGCGTACTTCAGACCTGTGGAACATTCTGCGCGGAGACATTGTTTCACCGACCTTTTTTTATCACGCTGAGCAATTCAGTTCAACCACCCTAACCTTCTACAAACTTTCCGGTATCTGCTCGACGATTCCTGGTGCAGCTGATGGGACTGGCTGATTAGACCTAAATACTAGCTCCGTTCTTGGTCGGAGAGATGAACCTGCCTTCGTTTAGGTACATTAGCCAAGCTCTTCCATGGAAACGTCTGGATGTCCGTTGGAGAGAACATGTGAGCTTAAGGCGAGCCTCAGGAGACCGTCATGGGCTGTGATGGGCAACCGGCTAGCAGTAACGCTTCGAGCATGCTTGGTTGTCGGGAGTATCACAGACTTGCTAATCAATTGCCACTTGCGACCGAAGGTTAGGTTAATGTCGAATTTCGTGTTACCCTATAGTGTGAGTCATTTAGTGTCGATGGGGATTTAAACCAACATCTTGTGGGTTACGTG
Source organism: Paragonimus westermani (assembly GCA_008508345.1). Lineage (NCBI taxonomy): Eukaryota > Metazoa > Platyhelminthes > Trematoda > Plagiorchiida > Troglotrematidae > Paragonimus > Paragonimus westermani. Next base: position 125,012 of record QNGE01000723.1, on the reverse strand, counting down.
GTCGCGGTTCCTTGCTGCGAAAACGACCCGTGCTCTTGTTTAGCTCGCGACTGTTCCGATATAGCAGGTCTTGGCGCTTCTTCAAACGGCGTTGGTCATTCCAGTTATCCTTTTGGGAACAGTGGGTGCATCGATGCCGTTTGAAAAGACAGTAGCGAATATAGTGCCGGTGATTTAGGCGGTTTCACTCTGCCGTCGCGCTCCGGGTTTGGCGGAGCCTCGAATGAGGCTCTTGACGACCCCTTGTGGACGTTCGAGTGACTCTTCTGTTCTGTGGTGGATTGTCAGGCCGGGGGTGCGAGTTTTCGAGCGCTCGGCCGAATACCTCAACGCGGGGGGAGGTACGTTCAAAAGCCTGTCGCGGTCGAATCACGAACAACGTGCGCGACCGGATGAGTCATCGCTCGACTGGATCGGACCAACGGGCGAGGCAGGGCAGGCGAAATGCGACAGACGGCCAGATCGGAGGCGTGGTTTTTCCAACATTTAGAGGAACATCTCGACACGATGTTGGAATACGGTCAAGGCCAACATTGGGTGGATGGCGGACAGCACGAGCAGCCGGACGAGCCATCGCGCAA
>QNGE01000723.1:101635-123249 GCA_008508345.1 Paragonimus westermani | reverse complement strand
CAATAAAGATTGTGCTTTATTGGACGCCTTCTCGCTACAATATTACATACTGATGGAATGCCGCCACTCGAATGGTTAATCCGTTCGACAGTCGCAAGCGGCCCACTTGCCGATTCTTTTTGAAACTGGAGACTGAATACTAGCCGTGTCGTTTGACCGGCCCAACATGGTCTGCAGGTTATGTGTAGAAAAACATTGTCGTCTCCAGCTCGGGATATTCTGAACTTGCCGTTGCGTTTTGCGAAATGTTCGTCTCGTAATTGAAATGGAGACTGAACGCCACTGTGAGTAGAGAACGTTTTGGATGGCTACATTCAGAGTGCGCATATGACTTTAACACATTGACATACGTGGTCGGGACTTCTCTGTTGCTTTTAATGAAAATCATAAGATGTTGGGCAACTGGATCGAAAGCTGCTTTTACGTCAGGAGATTTTGTTGTCACTGATTGAGGAGAAAAGTGCTGACCCTCACAACACCTAACTCGACCGACAGCTTTATCTCTCCACGACTCACCACTTTTTATTGGCTACTTACATCGTTTTTACAACTCATTGGTTGGCCGTCTCATACGGTGTATTCGTGAGCTGCGGACTCGGTGAATGCTACACAGTAACCGATGGGCTGAAATTCGTAGTACGTAACCTAACCATTCCACGTCTGTGCACTGTCAGGGCTTTGGTAAACGAACTTAATCAGTCCGTTTTGTCCAAAACTTATCTTGTAGTTCTACGGTTGTGTGCACACATCGATGTCCAAACACTTCCACACGCTTCATATCCTCAATGTTCAGTGGACACCTTTTGTAGTCGTAAGGTAACACTGATATAACTGTGAATGGAATGAGACTTGTCAGAAAAAACGAGCTTCAGTTTCACTTCCCGTACTCATACCATTTTTGATATGGCTTCTTGCATAGACAGCCGGGCCTAATCTAAGACTGACTTTTTCAGTGCAATCCTCACTTGTTGGAACAGACGGATCAAGACTTCCACTAATGTTTCGTCATTTTTTTCAACTAGTGTAGGCATGAGATCGTCCGGATCGTCAGCTGTGAGGCGTTTCTAGGCAATAAGCAGCCGCATATCTCTGGTCAGGTAACCGATTTTAAACTGATAGATCAGGGTCGAAACCTACAAATATGGAGAAGTAGTGAAGTTTACGATCTTCACTAGCAGCACTGCTATGCGAACGTAATTCCAAAAGTCGTCTATCTATATACTGAATCGTTTTGTACATAAATGCCACAGAAGGCAAGCGCTCATATGGTTGTGTCCAGCCAGTCATATCTAACCTTCGATGAAATGCTGACCAACCTGTCTCTTCGGACCAGTGCACCTTGTTGTATGCTGTGACCCACTTAAAGTAAAATAAAGACAAGCAAATTTGTATACAGGAATTCATTTTACCACCTGTGAAGCATTCCGTACATATGTGTAAAACATTCCGTTCGTTTGATAACCTTATGAAAATCAGTCTTTAACCATATATAACTTGAACTGAAGGATTCCATTGTATGTTTATAACTGCTTACGGGAATTTTCGATTTCACACAATCAATACGAATGCACACCGTGTTCCTGTGCCATTTTATGCTAATCCCCCTGGCGCATCAAGAGGTCACAGGTTACAAGAAATAACCACCTAGATGATTGTTACTACTTCGTCCCTGTCCTTGGAAAGTTTGATATTTGTACTCATTACTGTTGGAGCTGCTATTTTACCGTTATTGTTTGTTCTGGTTCACGTTTGACGCAACGGTCGGTCACATATACTGTTCTAAGATAAATCTTGCGTCAAAGTTGTAACATACTTTGGCAATCCTCTGGCCAAACAATTTTCAACCGATGTGCTCATAACGTACCTTTCCATGCTCTTAACGACCGAACTTAGTGATTCGTTTTCTGTTCCTCCTATCCATTTCAATGTTGTATTTGAACCCCTTGGAAATCTCACGAGTTCATCCTACTGAACACCGACTGCGTACTAGCTCACTGCATTGGTTTTCAGCACGAATTAAACTTCGATGTCTCTTCCTTCTGTCATTGTTGTTATTGTTAAGACGTGTATATCCCGACGAGTCTTATTTTTCTCATCGTATTTATCGACACCGGTTACACTTAGTTCCTTGAATTTACGCGGTTTGTTGCGTTCATCTCTGTAACTTTTCGTGACGTATTTTCCATCAACTGGTCGACAGGACAGACCAGTTGTCCGTCACATGTTTTTATCAGAGCGCCTTTCGGGCTCATTAACTTAGATTCAACTAGTGCAATGTTGGGATAATGCCACAATTAACCCAAAAATATTGTTTCCTCTTCTTCTTCACCACTGTATGAGCCTCCGTTTGAACATTATAAATACAGCGGAATTTTCCAGTGTATTCGAACACGTTTGGTTGAGATCAAATATACTCTTGGCTGAAGGTTCCCTGTCTTCCTGTCTTCTTCATTTGCGGTAGTTTGTGCGTCGTCGTATATTCCGTGATAATACAGATCGCTAGTGCAACCGTCGTAGCTAAGCCGGGTTATTGTGAACGTGATTTTGCATCAATTGTCAACCCACGCGGTTCATAACAGTTTCGGCGACGGAGGTTTTCGGATTCATCATCTCATCATGTCCTCTGATCCAGAATTGAAGCAAATGATGCAGGCGCAAATACGATTGATGGAGCTCATCACTACACGGTTTGCCACAATGGGGTCATTTACGCCTTCCGTTGATCCGCCGCCCGTGGATCACATGGCCAGGAATGTCCACGAGCTCCTGTATGATCCTGATGCCTATGTACCATTCGAGTCGTGGTACAAGCGGTACGAAGACGTTTTCACAGTCGAGTCGGCCAATCGAGACGACGAGACCAAGGTGCGCATGCTTCTCCGGAAACTTGGTCCGGCGGGGCACGTCCGTTATTCGAACTACATTCTCCCTGCCGAGCCGCAAACACTGAGCTTTGCGGACACCGTGGAAAAACTGAAGAAGATATTCGGGGATACCTGTTCTCTATTCAACGCCAGCTTTCAATGTCTCCAACTGATCAAACGTGACAATGACGATTTTGTCACATACGCTGGTTTGGTCAATCGTGAATGCGGTCGGTTCAAATTCGGTTCACTCACTGAAGACCAATTCCGATGCTTGGTATTCATTTGTGGTCTCCAAGCTCCCAGCTACGCTGATCTTCGAACACGGCTCCTGACCATGATCGATCAGCAACCCGAGACGAAACTGGAGAAGATGGTCGACGAATGCGGTCAACTGATCAACCTGAGACGTGACTCCGCGGTGGTCCAGAACCCGGACCGAGCCCCTCGTTCGGTGCACATGGTTTCCAAACCTCATTCTCCTACGAGAACCGGTCAAGCCAACCACGACAAGCCTCCTTCTGCTTGTCGTTACTGTGGTGCGTGGCACTTCTACAGGTTTTGCACCTTCCGGCAACACCTCTGCCAGAAATGCCACATAGTCGAACACAAAGATGGGTTCTGCCCGAAACGATTGGCGGCCCGGGGTAAGCCTGCCTCGGTCCCAAGATTCAAGCACAATGGCAAACCGGTTGGCAGATCATCCAGTCTGCTGGCCACTTTCAAAGTCAATGTCGCGGAGAATCGCATGTTCCTATCGGTCCACATCAACGGTCATCCGGTTCGTCTACAACTGGACACAGCCTCCGACATCACGATCATCTCCGGGGCTCTCTGGCGAAAACTGGGCAGCCCTCCTGCCGATTGATCATCCCAAGTCGCCACGAGTGCTTGTGGTGGTACCGTGCATCTGACTGGCCAGCTGCATTGTTCGGTATCATTCCGGGCAGCAACGATCAACGGGACGTGTTACGTTTCCGACTCTGACCTGAATCTCTTGGGTCTTGACTGAATCGAGCAACTTGGCCTCCTGGATCTTCCCATCCAGTCAATCTGTAACCACGTGCGGTCCGTTGACACGCATGGTGATCTCTCCGACCACATCATTCATCAGTTCGCTCCGGTGTTCGAAAATGGTCTTGGTCAGTTCACCCGCACTCAGGCCACATTGCACATTCGTCGGGGAAGCCAACCGGTCTTCCAACCCAAACGGCCGGTGCCACATGCAGCCCTTCCTCTGGTCGATCAGGAACTGCAACGTTTGGAACAACTTAGTGTTCTGGACCCGGTTGCATGCTCTGCATGGGCCGCACCGATTGTCGTGGTGGAGAAGTCTAATGGGTCCATCCGGATCTGTGCATATTTCTCCACTGGGCTCAATGCGAGCTTAGAAGCGAACTGCCATCCGCTTTCCGTTCCAGAGGGGCTGTTCACAATGCTCAATGGCGGCACATGCTTCGCCAAACTGGACTTAGCGGAAGCATACTTCCGAATCGAGGTCGCATCGGAATCCCGTGAACTGGTTACGATCAACACCCACAGAGGTCTATTCCAATACACCAGGCTCCCGTTCGGCGTAAAGGCGGCACCCGCCATCTTCCAGCAGATTATCGACGCCATGATCTCTGGTCTACCGGGTACAGCCGCATACCTGGATGATATTATCCTGATGGGTCGCTCAACTGAAGAACTCCACAGTCGCATCGTGGCTGTGCTCTAGCGCATCCAGGACTACGGGTTTCGACTGAAGTCCGAAAACTACCAGTTCTTCCTACCGTCGATAAAGTCCCTGGGCTTTATCTTCGACTTTGTCGGTCGTCATCCTGATCCGGAAAAAATTCGGGCCATTCAACAGATGTCAGCTGTTAATGATGTCGCAACGCTTCGGTCTTTCCTTAGACCCATCAGCTACTACAGCTCATTCCTGTCAAGTTTACATGATGTTCGGGCCCCGCTAAACCAGCTGCTACAGAAAGAAGCTAAATGGAACTGGTCGGCTGAATGCGAATCGGCTTTTGCAAAACTGAAGACGACGATCTCCTACTGACACACTACGACCCATCTCCGCCAATCGTTTTGGCCGCGGATGCCTCAAACTACGGGATTGGGGCAGTGGTTTCGCATATCTTCCCGGACGGTTCTGAAAAGATAATCGTTCATGCTTCCCGTACACTGAGTCCTGCCGAAAAGAACTATGGACAAGTCGAGAAGGAAGCCCTGGCTATCATCTTTGCTTCTCCATGGTCGGCATTTCTCACTGCTCACCGATCACAAGTTACTCTTGTCCGTGTTCGGTTCGAAGAAAAGGATCTCGGTCTATTCAGCCAACCGACTGCAATGATGGGCAACGATACTATTGGGGTACGACTTTTCGATTGACTATCGCCTCCCGGAGGATTTTGGTCAGGCCGATGGTCTGTCACGTCTCATCAGCAACCACCAGGTTCCAGAGGACGATACGGTGATTGCACCCTTGTCATTCGAGAACGACGTACGCCGCCAGCTCAACGATGCCATCCGCGGAATTCCAGTCACCGCCGATGACATTCGAAACGCAACCGCAGAGGACCCGGACATCGTACAAGTCATGTAATACTTTCGAACTCGTTGGTCTAACTTTCCGTTGTCCGGAGAAATCCATCAACTATTCCTTCGACGTGAGTCGTTGACCGTAGTGGTCTCTTGCCTCATGTTCGCCGATCTGGTCGTGGTTCCTCGCTCTCTCCGACGAGCTGTTCTCCATCAGTTTCATTCCGGTCATCCGGGGACAAGCCGAATGAAAGCGATTGCACGCGGGTTTGCGTGCTGGTCCGGCATGGACGACCACATCTCGCAGTTGGTCAAGCGTTGCTCGAAATGCCAACAGGCCGCTAAGCTTCCAAAGAAGCAGGATCCAGTTCCTTGGGATCTTCCGAAAGGTCCTTGGTCGCGCATCCATCTTGACTTTGCTGGACCTATCAATGGAGTGATGTACCTCGTTCTGGTGGACGCGTATTCGAAGTGGCCAGAAATCGTCCCACTCCATTCGGCTACATCTTCAACCACAATCGCAGCGCTACCGAAGATATTCAGTCAGCATGGTTTTCCTGAGATACTCATGTTGGACAGTGGGTCACAATTATCATCTGCACAGTTTCGCGATTTCTGCAGCCGCTCCAATTTCCAGCATGTGTTCTCGCCGCCGTATCCCCGTAATCCAACGGTCAGGCCGAAAGGTTCGTCGATACTCTGAAAAGAGCACCTCTCAAGTCGTGCGGGGAGAGGACGATGGATGAGATTCTGCAAACCTTCCTACTGGTTTATCGGTCTACACCGAACCCAGAAGCCATCTGAAGTTTTGATGGGTCGCAAACTGCGCACAGTTCATTATGCCCTCATTCCGACAGGCACGCTGCCGCATCAGCCAGGTCAGACGGATACTCACACCGAGTTCTATATCGGTTCACCAGTGTACGCGCGTGATTACCGCCCTACACACGAGGGGTGGATAGATGGAGTAATGAAGGCTCGCAGAGGGAAGGTATTCCTCGAAGTCTCCGTTGGCAACTCCACCCGGATTCACCATCGAAATCAGCTTCGACCCTGGCATCCAGATGCATCAATGCATGAAACACAACATTCGCTTCCGCTGGACGTTCTACTGGACACGGTCGTCAAATCTCCAATTCCTACGACAGACCTTTGCGCTAACGACAGACTGTTCCGGAGACGATGGACAGACCGAGTGAGACGTCCAGTCCGTCCACTACAAGTGAATCCCAGGGCCAAGCGGTACGGATGAGAAGGCTCAAAAGGGAGGTGTTGAGATAATGTCACAATTAACCCAAAAATATTGTTTCCTCTTCTTCACCACTGTATGAGCCTCCACACTATAATCCCTCGCTTGAACAGTATAAATACGGTGGATTTTTCCAGTGTATTCGAACACGTTTGGTTGAGATCAAATATGCCTTTGGCGGAAGGTTTCCTGTCTTCTCCATTTGTGGTAGTCCGTGCGTCGTCGTATAGTCCGTGATAACGCAGATCGTTAGTGCAACCGTCGTAGCTAAGCTGGGTTATCGTGAACGCTGGGCGTTAGTGATTTTTCATCAATTGTCAATCCACGCGGTTCATAACATGCAATGTCTTAATCCCATGTGTGCATTGTAGAATTCGGATCTCTCCGACCTCGGATGGATTTTTATTCCTACTATCTCTTCAAAGCACCGGTTATCCCAGGTCAATGCGCACGGTGAAATAAGCGAATTGTTCCCATGCCAAGTTTTGAGTCTACTGTTGCTGTATCTCAAAGTAAACAGTAGTTTACTTGTTCAGCGTGTTTGGTTACACTGTTTGTGGTACCATGGGCCGTTTTGCGTCGTTCGGTCAAGTCTGCGTTTTTGTCTGCTGAAACGAACGAAAGTCATCTTCTGAGTGATTTTAATTACTGTCGGTATACTGATAGAACGCTGAGTTCGCTAGTTCTCTTCTTAGAATAGAGTGGTTATTTACCCAATATGACGAGTTGCAATCGATCCACAGGAATCGATCGCACATGTCAGTGCTCACCTTAATCTTAGTATGATGAGAAGAATCATCGTTCTTAAAAACGATGATTTTTACATGGGCTTGGAAGCATAGTTTTAACTCTTGGTTGTAACTTTATTGAACCCAGAAACTAATCATTACGAAACGCATTTTAACAACTCAGATCCGGCTGAGAAGACTACATGTTTGAAATAAGTAATCTGACTGCTGTCTGCCTCTGTCAATTTAGCTTTTGAAACGACTGCTTGGATATCATTTGTTCGACCTCTCACATGACATTGATTCAGTTGGCCCTACGATAAGCCACAACTGCATTGCTCTCCTCAGTTATTGCACTTCCACTTGTCATAAATTGACCTCGGCCGGCCGTTTGCCGATGGCCTGCAAATAAACAAACATTCATGGTTCAGAAAGGTTTTATCTTTTATATACCAATACTACGCTCAATATTCTCAGTCGTTCTTACTGTCTTCCAAGAGTACAAGACAGGGTTGTCTGTCAAGACTGATCCCAGACAGTTATTAGAACTTCACCCTGGCGGTTTTCACTGTCAAGTAGCCAATGTTGCCGTACGCCGAGGATGCAAAATCAAACGACTTCAGTTAGAGTGGTAAGCGGAACACTTTGAGGGTCGATTTAGCTGGCCCCCTGCTTCTACTGTGTTGCTACCACAAATTTGTAATGTAGTAGTAGCAGATTTGAAACCACCTACTGGGACTGAGGTCCACGGTTGCACCTCGACTCTCAAACGCAATAGGGCTGCTGTTCCCGGTGATCTCGTGTCGGAACTTTTCAAAAATGGTGGAGAGACGTTGTTAGAAGCCTTGATTCAGTTGTTTTAACTTGTGTAGACAATGGAGACCATTCTTCCGTGCTGGGATCACACGATGATAGTTCCTATATTGAAGAAAAATATCGAGGGGCTTTTGCGAAGGTCATATGGGAATTAGTATGACCCCAGTCATTTCTAGGGTTCTAGCGTCCATTATAATTGGTCGACTCACTGCATTTCGAGAGAACGGGCGGAGTTTCGCCCTGCTCGGGGTTGTACGGATCATATTTTCAGTCTTCGCCAAATTCTGGAGCAGTCATGTGTACCACCGGCCAACAGTCGGCGTATTTCTCGATTACAAAGGTGCTGGTGTGTACCGACCAAGTATGTGAACATGCTGTCCGCGTTTTATTCCCATACATTAGTTCAGGTTAGGATTTTCGGTGAATTGTCTGACAGTTTCAGCACAGTGAGCGGCGTACGTCAAGGCTGTTCACTTTCATCATTTTTATTGGCTCTTATGAACGAAATGGTGGTGGACTGTTTGTGATACTCACAAGATGCCGACGTGGACCTCCCACCAGATGGAAGGTTGGTTGATCTTGATAATGCTGACAACAAGATTTCGCCGTTTGACATTTTCCGAGTAACATGAACAATTCTAGAGGCTATTTCATATCATGCCAAGTATTCGGAATGCGCCTCGCAGCCTCAAAATGCAAAGTGCTTCTGCAAGGCTGCTATGATTACGTGTCAGATAATGGAGCCGTTGCGGTTGTTGACCGGTTTGCATACTTGGGAAGCTGCATCAGCGGCGGTGGCTGCGGCAGCGGTGTAGGGAATGAAGTAGAAATGTGTGACTGAGGCTTGGGTGATATTCGCTGATGCAGAATAACTCTGGAGACCGAAAATGTCTCTGAAGGTTAGGGGTCGCGTATATCAGACAACAATGAGGACTGTATTACCTTACGACGGTGGAACCCGGCCGCTCAGAGTGGAAGGCGTGGACCGTCTCCAGGTATTTGACCATCGATATGTGCGTTCGATCGCCTGTATCGGATGACACCAGTGAGTATGCAACGAGGAGGTTAAGAATCAGGTATTTGGTAGAGATTGTCAGACAAGTTCTTTTGTTCAGTCCTTACATTTGCACAGGCTTAAACAGTTAGGTCATGTATTAAGGATGCCGGCTAGTCGACTGCCATACCGAGCACTCTTTGCTGCGGCCGACTGGTGCATGGTGCGATGTAAGTAGATGATGACTTTGTGTAGACAGTCGGGATCGTTCACGAGGGCATTATTCACTGTAGATCGGTCTAAGGCCCTCGTGACTGCCAGAGTCGGTGGCTTGAGTCGTAAAGTGAGATAGTGACTAACCGAGCTCAGTGGCGTGAATGTTTTCGGTGATTGGCTGAGTTGTCTGTGAAGTGAGTGTACTTAATGACGCTGGGCACTGGAAGCCGTAAGGAAACTGTGTTGCTGATGACGCCATACTTTCAATTACAGCTCGGTGGTGTTTGCAAAGTGTAGGCACCTTGATGTTGCATAATTGAATATAAACGTAACTATTTTTAGTAGTTGGGTTCCTTCCCATCCCCTTCTTTTTCTCGTTCCCCTTCGTAGACAGGGTTTGCTTTTTCTCCCTCCTGGTTTTTTGGTTGCTAAGCATCAATGAGAATCTCTGATGTATTGCTGTCTGCGATAATGATCTGCAAATTGTGCAGCCGAAGTTTAATTCACAGGTGGCTTAGTATTTGATTATTGATAGGGAGTTTTGGTTCGCATAAATCAAACACCACTCACAGTTGTTCGTAACCGCCACATCCTGACTGACTTACCAACGAGGCCTTCTCGGAAAGCACTGTACTCGGGTCTCGTTCTCTTCAAAACTCGTCAGTATTACCACAGTAGGAATTAGATTTCCGGTCACGCTTTCAGGAGGGAAAAACGCTAACCACCGCGCCACTGATTTCTCACTGGGGAAAGCTGAATCACCACATATGAACGCCCATCCACGTTCACTTATGAGTAAAGCTCAGATTATCTAATCGCCTCCAGAGGACATGCTAATGTTTCAACATTGCTAGTGTTTCAGTTCCTGCTCTGCTAACGATGTGCCCTACCGTCGAACTCTAACAAGAGGGAAACTCGGACATTGTGATACCATCCACTCTGATAATTTCTTTGTCATATTCATCTTCGTAGTTGCCAAGCAACTGAAATCGGGCGTGCAGGCTTTTCGCCCCTATGTAAAAAAGGTTTTGGTTTTTATTTGGAGTGTTCACAAGAGTTGTCCAGTTGTCTGGACTCCAGTTTGTAGAGAGGCTGGTGAGTTAGTCGAATTCCCAATGGTTGACAACCAGTCCTCGCTTTCGAAATCTCTCACACGAACGTTGAACGTTGTTATCGGTACATAAAACTGAGAAGACGATCCTGAGGAGAGGAAAGCACGCATAGGTGAAATGGTCATCTATTTTGAAACCTAAGTTCTCCATTGGACAGTACTTTGACATTGCTTGTGCACATCAAGAAGAGCTCACACAACCGTACTTTTAGCCGTGGAAGTGGTGTTCTAAAGTGCAGTTGTGATTGTTTTCATCAAATTTTCTACGTCGGTTGAGAGTGTGCAGCCGCATATCCATCGGCAATCTGATTCGGACGCCTGGACAGATATCACGCATTGCTTCGGCAAGGTCACCATCTTTTTTAGGAATGTTTACACATCTGTAGCCTTCAAAAATATTTATATATATTCACTGTGCATTACAATACAGAAGAAGTTACGGACTGATTAGGCGAAATTAAAAGAGGATACGTTTCGCGCCTAAAGCACTTCTCTCTGTGTGTACATGTTCTCTTACGCTCCGGTTTAGAGGAGGCTAAACGTTCTGTGGAATGATACCTTAGATTCAGACTTTTTTCTCAGGAATCCATGTCTCATATAAACCATCCGACCTTTCTTTCCATCTCAACTCAGACCCATGCGCGTTATTCATCAAGCCATGGGTTAGTACTTGTCTGAGTCACCGGGAATTATGCAACCAGATCACGATTTTCCTGTCCCAAGGATGCCGCTGTTTAGTTGTAATTATGATGCTCAGTTGTGCTGAGAATTGGTTGTTGGGATAATTAGGGCCGGTTGAAAAAACTAACGTGGTGGCCGGAAGTATTTGACCCTCAAGCGCGAAACAGGTAACATTGTAGAGTGTTTCCACCGATTAAGTTTGTCTATTCGATCAGTGAACCAACGATCTGCATTTACTGTAGTTGATAGCACTGGTGGGTATGGCACGGAATCGTGATAACTGGCGCTTGGAGGCAGTATTTCTTACATACTTCACTGTTATATTCATTCGCCTTTTGTTGTACAATGCTATACTTTTACTTACACTATGCATTGCCATAGTAAATCATTGGTAATTCCCCAACACTTCTTTTCATTCCAACCTGGCAGCTGAAGTCAGGCAGGCTGCGCAAGAGCTAGTGCTAGCTTGGTTCAACGCTACCAACCGAGACCCAATCCATTTGTTGCGCCGTTTAGACACTGAAGGAGTACCAGAAACTAGTCAGCTCATGTTGGATAATCTGTTTGCTGCTCTGTCAGAAACAGAGTTTGACCAAATGGTTACGGAGTGGGCTGCGAAATGTTTGACGGAGCAGTAAGTAGTCGTACGTTTGTATGCGATTCCATGAACTTTTTTTGATGTAGTGAACTTATTTTGTCCATAAACAACGCAAGCAGTTGTTGTTTTTGAGACAAGTTAGTTCAGTCGTCCTCAGTATTTATCAGTGATGCTTGTGTACTTGGCTTCGCCTATCTTCATAATCTTTGTAGTGATCCTGTTGAATGAGATAAAAATTGAAAATGGCCCTAATGATTTTATTTTGTCTCTGTTTAACTGCCTCTTAAATTTATTTCTGGGCAAGTCGCACTTAACTTTCGGGAAGCACGATAACACGCCTCTGTCTAACTGTTAGCCGCCAGTTTGCTCTCCGAGCCCTTGTCTAGGTATATTGGGTAGCAAAATCTACCACACAGCTCACCCACTAGTTTGTCGCTCTTTTTGAAATATGATGACTGGAAATGTCGAGATGACTGAGCTGCAACTCACTGTAAATGATGTTCAGCTCATAACACTCAAACCCGTGGGTTACTCGCCAGTTGGCAAAGTCTTCGTTTGGCAAGTCAGGTGAAAACTGTGGTTTCAACTTGATTGAGACGTACGATACGCCGCCTAATGACGGGAATTAGCCTAAAAATCGAGACAATCCGGTAACCTGAGCATCGATCATCTGCAGTCATGACTGACCTGTCTGATGCGATTTTCCGACCGCACTCAGTTTGAGGTAATTAATGCTGGGTCTACACTTTTGCTTCATAAGCACATAGGCTGGAGTTCAACTCATTGGGAAGCCCTATCAAAACGGAACGCTAGTCTGCTGCCTTCTTCTCCAGAGCTCAATCGAAGAACTCTGTGTGATGGATGTGATCAACTGTGAGTATGTTCAGTCTGTGACAATCATATCTCCCGTTTATTTATGGGCTTTCTTTCGGTCACAAGCATCAAAGTTACTCCATATTGTATTATGTGTGTCATCCGCCCGAGTTCGTTTGAATATGGCAAGTGTATTCACAAATATTCGTGTGTCTGACTTCAAATGGGTAGTGCGTTTCAAACGCAACTAACACGTTGTGATTCACAGTGTGCGGCGTAGAAAACAGGGTACTTCGGTGTGGTAGTTGGAAATGTTTGGCATTGCTGACGTGAACAACGTGAATAGATTTACATCGTAATCCGCTCCACATTTCTCAGTGACTTTCTCACTGTTAGATTTTAAAATTAACTCGCTCGATTTCATTTCAATCGTCTTTTGCTTGGTACCCTTTTGCACCGAAATTGGACGTGCTGTAGCAGCCCTGTGTGTGTATAGTCCAGTATCCGAGTTCATACTTCATCAGTTTATGGGGCCATCTTTTTCTTATGTCCATAGTGTTTACGGTATACTAAGCATGTCACGATTACAATTTGTTCATGAACACTTAAACAAATCACTGTTATTAATGATCAAACGACCACTTTCGTACGATTGCTTCGGCTGGTTCTCTGCTACCGAGTCTTAGCTAGCTGGTAGTTGGCATTTTCCTGTACCGGTTCTCAAAATAAGCTGATCGCAATTTGTATCACTCCGAACAGTGTGTGACTTCGTTAAATGTTATTTGACAGTATAGTTTCACGGTTTTATGTTGGCAATGACGCCATTTATCTGCGCCGGCTAAACCACGCCATTTAAAGGTAATCATCCGATTGACAACTTTAGGATTGTGGTCTCAAAGTACACAAATGCCAAGAATGCTCACTAGACGACTGCAGAGTGCAATAATGTTGTGTATATTTGTACGAAATGTAAATGTTGTCCACCACATCCAAATCTTGTAAAAAGTGGAGTGGCCGTTATTATCTTGGTTGTATGCCTTCCTATCTTTGTTTGCTAGGTTCGCGCTATCTGTTTATGCTGTGGGACTTGTACCACTACAGAGTTGTGATCTCGCAACTCTCAGTCGAACCTAAATTAGCTAGCCCGGGAATGTCGCTGGTAAACGGGTGTCACTCTTGCTGAGACTCAGTTGCGAAAACTGGTGGACCAGCACAGTTACAATGGATCATCTGCTGACACATGCAATTTGAACATTGGAGAGTAGTGCGACGAGCTTTCTACAAGCACCTGAATCTGTACTTCATGTATGTTTTTGTGTTCATGACCCAGTCCACAGTCATATCATGCTTTCTCCCACATAATGTCTTCTCCCTTTCTTCAGAAAAACCCTGAGTGTCGAATCACATACGGCTGAGGCCGCGTTCTTCTGGCGCGCCCTAGTCGAATTTCTTCACAAGCGTGCCGTTAAAGCCAAACCGGAACTCTCTTGCTCTCCATCTCGCTTGGCTTTCGCCGAGTCACCTAGATCAGAGGAGATTGCTCAAACAGAGCAAGCGAGTACGACAACATCGGTAGAGTCCATTCTACCGTCTGTCAGCGCCTACGTGGACATGACCAAACGGTCAGTTTTTCTGTTTTCATGGAGTGCTTGTGATGACCCAGTTCTCTCTCCTTTTGTATGATGTCGTTCATTTGCGATGTTATTTTGCCTGATTAAGCAGAGCAATGGATGGCGAATGGGGACATGAAACGAATATGATTAGCTAGCTTTAGGCGTTCATCTCTGACCGTGGAAGTTTGGGCAGTTGACACCTAATGTGGTTTCGGTGGCGTGAATTGAAAAGCATCATTGGTTTTCTGGGTTATCCGTGAAGTGTATACCGCTAGCCTTACGAAACACGAGCAGAAGCCACTTCACTCGTATCTACCGTTTGGCCCTTTCTTTACAAGGTGTAGTCGCCTTGTATATTTAATTTTACCCTTTAAAATTTTGCCGCAAATTGGGTTCTGTCCCGCTTCGTCTTTTGCTTCTAAACTGGTGCTTGTTTTCTCTATCTTGGTTGTATGGTAATTGACTGCGATGTTCATCATTACTGTATCACTGTCGATGATGATTCTTCAAGCAACTATGTATCTTCAGCCTCATCAGCAGTAATACCTCGAGAAGCAGTTTTCTCTGAGAAGAACCTAGAACAGAAGTTCGTACAAAAACGGCACTGGGAAACATGACTTTGAAAAAGTTCAAACTTACCTGAATGCTGCATGATATGTTGGTTAGCGTTCCTAACACAAAGTGTAACTAACCAGAATGTCCCCAGTCCCCGTCCTTAATCAGCGTTACAATCAATGTTGGTGCTCGATCCCACTGTGACTTCATTTCACCATCTATTTGAATAAATACTGTCTTATGCAGTGGCCGCTTGGCTGGCTTATTTGACTTTGTCCAGTTTTATCTTTTGAGTACTCGATTGTTTATGCAAGATTTTTTAATATACGATGTATGTTATGGCTGCTTTACTCGTACGATAAATTTATATAGACAGTATTCATAGCCCGCTTAGATCTCGTAATTTGTGCTGAAGGTAGCTGTTATTCTGTCCGGATTAATAGAGCATTGGCCCGGACTGTTTGGGCTGCATTCATCCTTAGCGCACGATTTCGTTTCATTGGTCAGCCTCGTGGACCGCTTGGTAGAAATGGTCTTGGCCGGTGATTTCGATGAGAAGACCATGGAGCAGGAATGCGTTGTTGAAAATGTGCTCCGTCTGGCCCATTCCATTGACCTCAGCGATGAGTTCGGTCGAAGGCGCCTGGTCACACTTATCCACGATTGGATCACCAGTCCTACCGTCCCGAATACTTTATCTCCGCATTTGCTTAAAGTTCATGCGTTGCTTGAACCCAGTCTGGTGAGTTCATTTGTGCACTGCGCTAATCTTCTCTTCCCAGACTGATAGCTGCTCAGTTAAGCATCTCTACCCTACTGTGCTACCTTTATTTCACTTATTGGCACTCTCATTATCCATCTCCACATAACTCACCCAATTGATTGGCAACACATTGTGGATGTTCACCTAGCACATCCCAATATCTCCCCACTTTTTCGACTGCCGCTCTTGTCTCAAAATGAACTTGTAAGTGCGATTGATCCTTACGAGCTCATAGCATAAGGTGGTGCATTTAGATCGACCATTACAAGGTGGTGCTATGGTATTCCCTTGTAAAGTCTAAGTAACCAGGTATGTCACGTGCGTACTTTTCCTTCATCAACAGGAAAAACGCACATTTATGAACTCGGATAATCTTAACGTCATCGAAACCGATAGGAGTGCTGTTATGCTAGCTATAGCGTGGTTTCATATATCAAATTGCCAAGGAGTAAAAACGATTTTAATGTTGGGAGTTAACATAGGCGTAAACAGGAGTGCCGACCATGTGAGAGCAGCTGTTAGAATGAGAAGAACGGTCTGTGATGCAGCCGTTTACTCGGAGCTGTACCTGGCTGCCCGCGTTCGACAGTAAACAACTATCCACTGATGAGAAAGAAATTGGACTTTAGGAGAATGCAGCTAGTGTCTTACGCTACGCGAAGCGTACTCTTCAGATTGTCCGGCGTTTCTCGGAAAATTATTCTCCGGGTCTCCATAGTCAACCAGTAGGTGGAATGAAACGGTAAGTACTAATCATTCACATAGTATTTATTAATGCTAGTTACCGATATCAATGCACATCACAGCGTTTTAGTGAATATCGATTCCGATTCGAGGTTAGATAGTGATTTTGGGGTTTCTGAACGAAATTTCACCAATAAACGGCTTTATCATGAAGACATTTTCCTAGGCGTAGCAGCTGGACAAAAGTTTTCTTGATTTGACCCTATTTTTGGAACGAAAGATGGTGAATAGATGTACTGTCCTAATATGAAACAAGAAGAATCTTTACGTCCCGTCAGCAGTGCACACTCGTGTTATCCTCAGTGACGTGTTACGCAACAGGTAAATCTGCAATCCGGCGTGTACACAAACCACGATAGAACTGCATGGGAAACAAGTTGCCGAAGTAGGGATCACTTTGCAACGTGCGACGGAGTGAAAACATCAAGGGGCATCATTATCCTGAAAGGCGGGGCTACAACGGACAACAGGCAAGCATGAACTTGGGATCCAGCGTGTCACGCACACAAACTACACGATTGAAAACTCAAATGACATCAATCACACGACACCGAGCTACGTTACAATTTAGCTGCCTCTTTTCAAGTACACATTGCCGCTTCCAAATTGTCATATTAGTGAGGATTTGTATGGCAAATGAGAAAATTGGTCTGAACAAGCCACTACGCTTCTAGCTAATCTACTTCCCGTTATTTGGGAATTCGCGCACAGACCGCACATTGCTTCTCCGGACCGTCGTACCGTAGATACCTATTTCTTTCTGTTACGCTTTTCTGCTTGCATCGTTGACTACGTGAGTGGGAGGTTCCCAATTCGACGGTTCGAACCCATTGTAGTTCATCCGCCTTCGTCACTGCAATCTTGTGCCATACGCATTTTGTGTTTCACAAGCAGACAAAGCACTTCACATTATTATTGCTCGAAAGCTATGAATTGTTTCAGGGTTTTAACTGGATGTTCACTATTTCGTGAGTTGAACTAGTTTACCATTTCATTTCAACCTCCCTAGCATTTGAAAAAAGAGCGGAGCTCACACGCGAAAAGCAATTCGCCTAGACACTGCAGCTGCCGCAACCATTCAACGTCACCGACTGTTTAGGTGACTGCAGCCAAAACACTAATGGGTTCTCAACACCATTTATTTCGTTCATTATTTAACTGGAACAGGATTATCAGAAACTACTGAACTGTGTGAATCCATGCTTGTTAATTTGTGATAGTGAACACTTCAGAAACTTAAAGTGGAGCGCATGTCACACTATTTATTATTTATTTATTATTTATTTATGTGGATCGACTTCATTGTATGTCAACCGGCAATAAGTTTTGTCGTTCCAACGTTTTCTTACATAATCTTACCCTGTTGCTCACTGAAGCATCCTAGTTTGGTGATCCATATTTTCGTTTCAAAACCAGCTTTAAGACTTCAGCTAGTAATTTTGGACTTTGGAAGCCAAACCGGTCACACCAATGCTCGACGATTGATATCCCTGGTTCTATCGATCGTTCACATGGACTGTTTGCTGATCGGAGCGAACATTAGCGCAAGAGGTGGCCTGTTTTCAATGCGGTATGCTTCAGGCTCAATCGACAGGATGATGTATGTGCGTGAACTTTGCCATGTGAGCACGCCCATAGGTTTACCGGTGCAACCGAGACTGTCCCACTAAGAGTGAACCGTAAATTATCTGGTTGTGATGTTTGGTCCAAATGTTTGGGTCACTCTAACGTAATTCAGAGCTTGATCACAAAACTATAGTTTCTCACCTACACTTCATATGAAGAAACGGGACAATCATCTTTATTTTTTTAGGTATCAGTAAGCTTTTGGTGCTCACCTCGAGGCTTCGCCTGCTGACCAGCTTTGCACAAACGTGCTTTTGTTGTACAGAATCCACTTTATGTGTCATTTAGTAATTTGCTCTAGAAGTGTTTATGTTGTCTCAAATCATCGGTGATCGACACACCCTTTCAAATATCCGCTTTTAACTGTCCATCGGTTCGTGCGAGGCTCTCTGGCTTAACTTTTTTCAACTATCCTGTGACAATGAGCTGTCGAGAAACTACATCAAAACACATGACCACAATCAGTAAAATATCAAAGTCGATCAACGGGCCCACTCGACTTTGAATTTTTTTTTTTGTTCGTCCGTACCACTTATCAGTTGTCTTCCGTGTGTTATATCGGTGTCTCCACTTATCACACGTCTACTGTGTCGTTGAGTCAGTTCATGTAAAAAGGAGCCATCTGAACAACTTCTATAGCACTGTTTTGTTGTCTGCTGTGTAGTGGGAATAACAAGAACATTTCCGCAAAGAAAGGCAATTGCACAACACAGTGCCATGATTGCGTCTTCTTTTTTTCCAAACCCCAGTCCATCTTCAACTGAACAATGAAGAAGTCCGTCTCGTGTACTACGGTTGAGTTACGCGGTTGAGTCACGCGTTCATTGAACTCAACCCATTATCACTAGTGCTCCATTCTTGTTTGTAATCAGGCTCCATTATGAACCAATAGTGCAAACCGTGATCTTTTTCCCTTAGTATTCCAACGCTATTTGTATCATCTGGATAACTCTGTTTGTACTCAGTCTCTTGTGTACTGGATCCGTGTCAGCGATAACTGCCATCTATTTAAATAGTTTTCTCTTTCAGTTATTACTCTTTCATTTGTTTCCTACGTACCTTTGTGATGCTGCAAACGTTCAGCGAAAACGCATTAACAGTGTGATCGAAATGATAAGTGAACTGTGTGATCCGGTCGAGCCGCCACCGCTGCCGGCTTCAAATCCACCATCCGTCCAGGCACCCGATGGAATAACCAACAACCAACCTTCTACAGATGGTATCAACGGTGTGAATGAAGCTAAGCCGCCAGTCATTGGCAAAGAAGAAGAACGGGCCATCCGTCTGAAGGTCAGTTGGATTGGCTTTTTTCGCTTGAATTGTACCAACCTTGTCAATCTGGTGTTCCGCTCTAGACGAAACTCTGCTCGCTTTTTTATCCTTCGTCCAGATCGCCAAAATCGAAGTGAGAATGAATGAGCTGAATGAATCGTTACACAACTGTGTTCGCCGTAAAGAGTTCGAGCAAGCTACCGGACTTCGTGACGAATGCGCCCAACTGGAAACCGAACGTTCCGCCCTCCTTCATCAGTTGCACGGATCTCCGTTAACGACTGCTGTTACGCAGTGGGTTCTGTTTTTCTACACTCTGGTCAATGAATATTTCATGTTATTTGCCACCGAAAAGCGTTTGTCATTATTGTTACCTGGCCCACTCTTATCCCACTAACGTTTAGGAATACGCTGTCTGGTTAGACATCAACCGGTCAAATATGGAGAAGTAGTATACATATTATGAATTGAACGTTACTTACAGTTAATGGCAACCTTCGTATTCCTGTAAAGTTCCCAGATAGCTCGTTCCGAACATTCATATTAGACAAAGATCTACTAGGTGTACCACGTAGTAGCTACATCGATCAGGCAACCGCCACTTCTACAATTCGTTTTTTATTCACGATCCTGGTTTCTTCCAGTCTTCATTTGCTTCAGTGAGGTACTTGCTCATTGGGCATTTTTAACATTACGGCATCTGATGAAGGTTGAATGGTGGCTGTATGATCCAGTACTCTACACTTGGCTTCTGCATTACTTGTGCGCTAGTCCCATTAAAACTTATCGGTGTATCACAATCTCATCTGAACTAGGAGTTGAGCTCCGTTCGTCATTCTTTTGTACACACTGCGTACTAAGCTGTCCAGCAAGCTTGGCGTGACGTTTTGACATTCTGTCTAATTTTTCCGTACCTTTTCCTTTCGTCCTAATTTTTTCACTATACGAATGAAACTGTCAACCTGTTTGTCATTGAAGAAGTTACCAGTGTGGTTCGTTAGGTGGTTCGAGAGAGGGAGGGAGCGAAATACAGTATAATCCCTGGATGCAATATCCGGATTATGCTCGAGGATTTGACAAAACTCTGTGGACAAACCCTTTAGAGTTTGCTTCGACGAAGTGTGCAAGTTGGGCACAAGTCTCGTTGAGTAGGTAGATCACCGGTGGCAGTTTTTTGATCTTATTAACCAAGGAATGGACAAAAACAGATCGTCGTGACATTTCATCGTTGCCATCTCTTACAGCCATACTAGGAGTACCTGTTCGCAAGCATGGTTGATCCACAAGAACTCATAATTTGTAACGTGCACCGCTGGACAGTGTACATAAATATTGCTTTATGTCCGTCAAGTGTACGCGCTTGGTCGGGTGTACAATTCTCCCATCAGTGGATTGGAAGATGGGAAATCACTAACGGACCTCTAAGGTCACCCAATTTTCAGACCGCTGATGCTACATGTTTACAGTCTACAGCCCCGCTGTCATAAGAATTCGAGGTGTTGCTAAGCTTCGGCCAAACGTCGGAGCTGTAGGTTTATCTACTAACTGACGGTTGTATAATGGTATCTTCCATACGACTTGTTAGAATAGTGAACTAATCACTATTGTCTATAACTTAGCCCATGCTGACTAAGTTTTCTTTCCGCTTAACGTGGTCCAGTCCCCGTTCATTGTGCTACCGTGAGACGCGCATACTCGCGCCTACTGCACGGATTATTTAATTTGACTGAGAACAGGCAAACTGCGTCGGGTTGTGCGAACACTACTGAAACACCAGAACTCCGTTGGAACGCGGTTGCAGGGACAGTTCACTCTGTACGTTAGTCTGTTTCACACTGAGCAAACGATTGTCACTCCGCAACAATATACGAATTCAAGATTGTGTACTTCTCCGAAAGTTATACAGTGCTCCGTAACAGAATTGTGTGATGATATCGCGAATAACTGTCCGGTACGTTCTGAAATAAAGAAAGACTTAATCAATAACGTCACCGTTGCTCATCTGTATGTGGTGTGGTGCCAGGTGGAGGTGGATCGAGAGTTCGAGGACGTGAGCGAAACCACATAAGTGGCTCGTGAAATTGCCGGAAAAACACAAGGGAGATTCATGTGGTGGGCAGTCTGTTCATTTAGCCTGTGTGTTTGACATGGAAGTAGTTAAATCGTTAAACGGTTGGTTTCACTGTTGAAGCGCGGAGTGTGGATGGATTGTCTGTTAGTTAATTGCTTTCGATCAACTTCCCAGTTCTCGAGTCCTTGACAAAGGAACAGATATGCCTGAACCCGTCACGGTGAGACTGGACCTTGACGTGGTGTGACGGCTTGCGCATCTCGATGACCTTTTGGGCTAAACTGGACAGAGTTACTCATACCAGGCAGGCCAACAGGTAGAGGTCTGACAAACTACAGTCTCCTGGTCCTCCAGGTTGGGGGTTGGAAGAT
>QNGE01000723.1:79448-92258 GCA_008508345.1 Paragonimus westermani | reverse complement strand
TGCAGCGCAAGCCAATTGCAGTGATGGCTAAGCGCAGGCGTCCTTTGGCTTCGGTCACTGTGACAGGCTAATCCGAATCGGATGCCGCCAATCGTGTATGTAAGTGTGCGGGTCAATCGTGCGCATAACATGGCACTTTAGTTGTGCTTTCTACTTTCGATTTTGAAAGAAACCTTGAAATAATGTGGGTCTCTAAAAACTCCGTAAAATGCGGAGTTAAAAGATAATTAGGTTCGCCGGTTTTTCCTTATACAAGCTTGTTTTGGTCGGAAATAACTGTAAACGAGAATATGCTCTCGATTTTACCACAACCATAGTACTGACAATTCCATGTTCAAACAGAGTATGATCCTGGATCAGATCGACGATACATGTCTCCTAGAGCATGCCATCCCAATTTTCTGAATGTCTTAATGTTATGAGACGTTAATTGTACATCTTTCGGGTGTATCAAAGCGTTAATCTTCGGCGTTTCTTGATCTTCTCCTAGTTCACGCGCAACTGCCTCGCCAATTTGTTGGATCAGCTTGAGTCAGTTACGGATAGCTGGTTATCTGATTCGCTGCCCGCCTGATGTAGTTCAGTGGTATTGTAAGCATTTACTCTGACTGTTGTCTAGATTGTGGTAATCTGACACTTTCCAACCCACATATATAATGGGAAGCTGGAACACCAACATCGAAGCCGAATGTTAGAGTTAGATAGCTAGTATGCAATAGTGTCAAACAGTGCTCCTCCGTACGGTGAGAACTGCTACCTCAGAATACTGCATTGTATGTTGAGTGCTGTTGTCTACTTTTACGGGTGGCGTGATAATAGTAACAGGCCTCCTGTGTTGCGGAGCGATGAACATCTGACAGTGTATAGGCCAAAGACTTAGCTTACCTATCTCAGTTACCCTTTGATTTTGATAGGATGTGGCAATCGCGTTGCGGTGTTACTGACCCACAGTGGTTACTTCTTCGTCCAAACTTCACACCCATATTCTTCTTTGTTTGAACTCACCAGGTCGTTGCAATGGAAGAATGCAGTTGTAGTCTCTAAATTCGCTGAAGAAGAGTGAGGGTACTGCTTCTCATATTGAGGGCTTCGTGACCATTCACACCGCCTTACGTGAACGCCTTAAGACACAGCATGTCTGCGTTCGTTAGGTTGTTTATTGACTTGTGTTTGGCTTGAATTCACTCCGATGGTTGAGCGGATGCAGCCTATATTCATAGTATTTCTCTATTGATTCGTAATCTGAAACTAATTTCGTTCCTCCGTGGATTCGTTTGAAACAGGCAACCATTGTGTGACGAGCCGCAGCTCCATTTCACTCAATATCCTTCCTGATTGTAACTAATGTTGTTGAGTGTTCATGAGACGAACCGTGTTTATTCAACCAGTAAACCGAACCAGAGATGGACCAATCTATCGCTATTGCACCATCATAAAAGTGATTGTTGTAGAATCTGTGATTGTTACTGAGGTATTTGGCTCGTGCCAGCCTCATTGTTGTTGATCCAACTTTCTTCTGCTTTACGTGACTAGTTTGGAGCGCTTTGGGAAAACTTTGTGTACAGTTCTGTGGGTTTTTCAATGAGCAACAAGATAGGCTTCGATGCGTCACTTGTTTTGCTCCCAGGCTCCATGAATATGATGACTCAGTGTTAGAAAGTTAGACTCCTTACTCTTCGGGAAATATATAAAGCAAGATTTGAAGGTCCGGACTGCAAGTGATTAGCTGCAGTGATCACTCCTAAGGTAGAGCACGCTCGTAGAAGTAACGTCTTCCTGCACCCTCCGTAGTTGTGATCCCTGGGCCCAGTAGACAAATATATGGACTGACGGATCGTGCACTCGATTCTCTGTGTGGGCAATGCTATTGATGCCCAACCAAGATAAAACCTCGGTATTACTCTTGAGCTTTGGCAAATGTTTGCTTATCTGCAAACCGATCACAAGTGATCATTTTGATTCTCATGTGAGAAGCAATTGCAACAACTGAAATACATCGTGCTCGGTTTGTCCAGTGAAACCCATTTGTACTTTTGATAAACTCGAAGCTGCACCATATTGACACTGCTTCCGCATATGGTGTTATGATGTTTCATCGCCTTTAGGCAATGAAAAACTCGATGTTTCATCCTTTAGTTATTTTTACAGTTAAGAAAACATCTAAATCAGTGTTTGATTGGTAGCTTTAACAAGGGTTTTGATTTGCCCCAGGCTTTACATCAGTGAAGTGACTTTTCCAGAATTGAACTCGGTCACTCTGTTAAGTTTTATGATTCTTCTTAACCCGCTACTTCGTTAAACTATTTTCTGCACACCTCTACTGTAAACTTTGTACAAGCCGCATTACAGTTCTCTCAAGATGATTGGTGCATCATGCTGCGTACCACGTCTTTGGAGGGATCACAAGCGTGTACTACTGATAGGCCGCAAAGATACATCGATTTTCTTTAAGATATTACATCTGTCCACCACCGTTAGTATCTGCGCTATCAACATTACACCTCTTTTCTATCTGACCCGTTTAAATGGATGTTCTGCAACTGGTGGAACTAGGTACTTGGGCTGCATAACGGAGTGCCCTTCTCAGAAGAGATGTGGACACCACCTCACATATTTGTAATGGGTGATTTGACTGCACCACCCGATATTGTGAACTATCAGGGTCCAAATACATCCACGGTCGCATTTCGAGACTAGGTGCGATGTTTGACGATGACTATACTCTGATGCTCACGCGGGTGTGTTGTCCTACGAACCGAATCCATCGCCCACACTAGACTAGTGGTCATGTCATCATTCCCTGTAATTTTACAGCTGCGGCGTTTGTGGTACGTAGGTACGTGAGCGCTGGAACCTACCCATCTTACGAATAGGACGGGTTTGGTAAAACCATAATAATTCTCTCGATAACCTAGTCACAAGCTATTTTCATAACGCCTCGTGATCTACGCTGGAAATGACCCTTTTTTAGTGACAATTCCGTTACCTATTTGAATCATACTTCCGACGGCCGATATGTTCGAATATGAGTTAAACCGATCGCTCAATGTGAGCATCGAAGAATACTCACTAACTGCCCTCTAACTCTCACCTAATGCAGACCAGTGGATGGGGATACAAGCAATGCCTTTGGTGATACTAAATCCGATCCGGATTCTGCAGCACCTGTAATCGTGCACCCGGACGATGAACCAAAATTGGATGATGGAGAAGATCGAGAGGAACCACATGGTCTGTTGGATCGGTGCTCAGCTGCAGTGCTGTTAAAAGCTAATCGCTTGGCCGCCTTGGTTGTGCAACAGTCGCCGACTCTGTGGAGACTTCCGGCTTCCCTGCGTTCTCTTTTGGACTCCTTGGTTGGTCGATGTGTTTTGTTTTATACCCAGCCCCTGAAATTCTTGAATTTTTTCATCCAACTGATCACACGGTCATAAGATACGAATGCATGCGATTGCCCTACGTGTGATTTTGGTTCAGTCTGCCCATGTTATTCCTATCTAGATTATTATTGAATCTGTCACTGGCTTCTATTCTTTTTAAGCCATAATTAGCACAGCTAGCTGTATTGTCCTGGTAATGTTCCTCAGCGTTGCTACCCAAGACAGGGATTCCAAATAGAATATGGAACCAAAACTGAGGACACTGAACGTTTTTGGAGGCATTCTGTTATATCTGCTATCCGACCTGGTTATCGGGATTGTGTATAAGCGCGTTTGGTGTAGCTGCGGGACCGTCTTTGGTACCAGTGCTCATCCCGCGAGTTTTCGACTGTTACTGTTATCCACCATCTCACCGAAATTCATAAATTTGATTTCCTTTATTCGATTTGTTACACGGACAGTGTTGCACACGTCATTAAGAGGTGTTTAGTTAGAGGGCCTCACCCAACACTTCCTATTAAAAAATGCGATCCACAAAGCAGAACACAATTGCCGCAGTCTATTCGTAAGTGGTGATTACTACGTTCACCCATTCACATCTCAAGTAGAGTTCAACCAGGTAAGTTACCCAACCTCCCGCATTTCGAGGTAAGATCGATGGAAGATCATTTATCAGAATGGTACTTGTCATTATCCGAGTCCTATCGAACCTTTCCCAGTTCACAAGACTGTCCGTACAATATCTGCATGTCTACATGTGTCTTTTGCGAGCACTTGTATATTCTGTGACTTTTCATTCTCTGGGTGTTCAGTTTTTTTACAGCACCTAACACACTTTTTGTTCTCCTTCTGGCTGTTAGTTCTCATGCCGTTTGGGTGGTTTAGAATTAGGGTTCTCCAGCCTCTCTACGCGTTTAGCCCATGAACCGTCACATTAGCTTTATTCCCAAATACAATTTGTCTTACCGGCAACATTCTCATCATGAAGGAATTGTGCTTGAAGCTGTCTTCCTCGTGACTAAACGAACCTTGTGCCGTTTCAGGGCATTATGAGGCACATACATAGGGTCGCACTCATTGTCAGCTGTACGGAGACATGTATATGCAAATTTTCTAACTGCCTCATCATCATCATCATCATCATAGACAGCAATACATCAGTGGTTCACACCAATGCTTAACTGCCACACAACCATGAAGGAAAAGCAATCCCTATATAGAAAGAGAGAAGGAAAAAGAAGGGGACGGGAAGGGACCTAACTACTGAAAATGACTACGTCCATATTCAAACATTCAGCATCAAGGTGCCTACACCTTGCAAACAACACAACCGAGCTGCATATGTGGTCTTCGCTAATCTGGACCATCTCTGGCACCAAGAAAACACCTCTCTAGCAACTGTGTAAGTAGTGGGACGGCTGTTCACAATGGAACATGTAACCCGTCTTCAGATGTTCCACCATTATTGTCTGCCTTCAGTCCTATGCACCGAATGACGTGACCGAGCAAGCGGCTTGGAGGTTTTCAGACGAATGTTTGGCAATGAGGACCAAGCGGGTTTGTTAACTCAATTTCCAAGAGTGCATTGGTTTAAGTGACTGAGCCTTACACAAAGGACGCCAGACATGCATCTTTCGAATCGGACGCGGTAGCATAAGCTGCGACGTGAAAATGATAGTTGTCAGCAAGTTAGCCACCGGTACCCGTATCTCGTGGGGTCCATGTCTGGAAACATTGGAGGAACTGACCGTTGATAAGACTCGATATCTCCTTTGTTGCCGTTGTTTGACTGCCTACTATGAATAAGTGGTGAACGCCGTGTAGGAATCGTCTTGAAAATGCACGCTTATCCTCATCAACAACTTGTTTATTTGCTTCCATGACGTGCTAGGCTGGTAACACCAATCGGATGTTCAGCGTATGCTTTGCGTTCGGGTATTAGGACACTGACACTGAAGCTTGCCTTAGTGAGGAATTCCCGGGTTTCTAGCTAGGGTGCGAAACATCAAACGCCTCTGGTTGAGGACGCCGTCTGATATGATCAAGAATGGACGTCGTGTTTGCGAATCTTTATGTACGCTAATATCATTTTTTCTCTCCCTCTATCCCCTTTTCTTATAACTCACAAAATCTTTTTTTCTCTTAACATTTGTTGCAAACCTGCGACAGAGTATGCCGGTTCGTACACCGTAGAGTAATGCGATCGACGGAAATCGGATTCCCCCCTGATGTAATTAACACGGGAAATCTTGGTCCCAAAAATAATGCGGCTATCCCCATTAATTACTCTCAAACCAAAAGACGGGCGCAAAAAGCAACTTTATTTTTCTCCAACACCGTGTGTAACAAGGAGGAAATTGCAAGGTATTTACGTGGTGCATAGCAACCTACAAACATTTTCGAATCAGAAAATCGAAAGAAGTGGTTAAAGCTACTAAGCCACTAATGAGCATAGTGGAATAGGGGCTGAACAGGTATAAATATAGCAAAGGTTACCTCTGATTGGATAAAATCGTTTTCTAGAGGAAGAAGGCCATTTTGGATGTAAAAAAGGATTTCTCTAACAGCATTGTGGCACGTTTGTCACTTCATATGGTCTGTTTGTGTTATATATATATATATATATATATATATATATACGCCTTGTTGTGTTTGAGTTTAGACGTTAAGGTTTTCGTGGGAACTAGGTTCCATAACTTTCTTGCTCTCTGTTATGGCTTGCTCTTCTTATCGTGTTCGTTTACATCAAACAGTCATCATTATCGGCCATTGGCGTTGCTAATATCCTTGAACAAAGTGAAATAGTCGGTTGTTTTCAGCAAAAACCACCCGCAATCTGCTCTGAAAGTCTGCAATTCTCTTATTGTGTATATTAGCCCTTATGCACGAGTTTGAAGTAGGTCCCAGGATATTTACCACATAGGGTATACTAACAAATTACCGTGATATGGGCACTTTCCCTTAGTTACTTTTCTGAGAGGCGACACGCAAGATGTTGGCCTTCACATAAATTTGTAGAAGTGTCGTTTGATGTTCTCCCACAAACACACTTCGACCGCTCTCGCCATGTGTGGATTCTCGTGAATCAGTGCCAGTCAAAATCAATTCGGTGGGTAGCATGGATAAGGAAGTCCAGATTTAATTGGATTATTATTGACGTTGTAAGATCCAACAAATGAAACAAATCGACTGAAAAACGATCAGTACGATAACTGTTAACACTGTATGCTCGAAAACTGACGTTTGTAATATTTAATGAGGATCTTATAAACGATAACCTGGAAGACACCATCGTGTTCGACAGTAGTATATCAGTTCAACTGATACTGATAAGGAGACCAAACTCTCATTCAAAGATTAAAGTGAAACACATAGAACTTATTTCTGGGAATCTTATGGTCTGTATCCAAATAACCAGTAACAAGGACCCTCAAACCTTGTCAGCTAACAGCTGAGTTGTGGACGATATTACGATGGCATTTGCAAAACGGCTTACCTATAGCTGTCATCTCCCTCTTTTATGGGTTGTCATTACGTCACTAATACTCCAGTCTGACAATTTACTGTCTCTACGTGACTGATTTCATTTCTCTTTATCAAATCATGGATTGCCTACTTCGTACCTTACACTGAGAAGCTAGGAAGAGTGCGCCGTGCTATAGTCGATGGGCTGGCAGTCGTACTGCAAGGGGTAACCTTTCACTCCATTCAATGCTGAGATTCAGCTTAGTGGACTTGCTCAATCCTCAGTCTTGACAACCTATCCTCTAACATGCTGATTGTCTACTGGCACATTTGAACGTGGATATCGACGATTAGTTGCGACCAGTAGGTTCAAACGAGGCGCCCTTTTAAAGCTACGGTGTACGCACTGGAGGGAAATAAGGAACAACATTCTGTTCACAGGAATATCTGTGTGTAAGCCTTAGTCTTTTATTGCTTTAATAGTTCAGGATACGCTGTTTTCCTTCTAACTAGGATAACTTCGTCACTCAACAGTACTAGTTCTATTTACATTCCGGTTATTTTCGCTTGGCGCGAATGGGTCAGCAGAGAGCACTCACATCCAGCGGTCCGTTTTCTCATTGCTCTGCGTTCAACTTTAGAACAGGAACCCATTACTTCAACTCTTCCCGTCGAACAATACAGTTCACCTTCCTCCCATACAGATGTTATCCTAATTGCATAATTCATGACTATATTGTTATTTATCGCTTATTTTGAAGAGTAGTTTACACAACTTCATTGAAAGAGCAAGCGCTGACGCTAGCTGTCAAATGGAGGGCACTGCATGGATAACATCAAACGATTGACACAAGGGTAGCAAATATCGACTCCTGCATAGTTGTCAGATTATTGTGTTCCGTACGATATGTTGGGAGCAGGGAATTGAAAATAAAATAAATTTAGTCGATCACAATTTAAGGCTGTCCAGGACACCTGAATGATAGCGTAATGGAGGCTAAGTCGTAATCACTGACTGCACAAGTGGGCAGTCCCAGTGAAATAGAAACATCACATAAGGAAGGATGCACGATTTCACGAAATGTGATGATCACAGGAGAGAGGGTTTGAATCGACGTGACAACCCATGTTATGGAGTACCGACTGAGTAGCACTGATGTGGAGCCGTTCCCGTACTTTCCTCTCTCGTCAGTCCAGGCAACCTAGTTTCATCAGTCATCCAGTATACTAATGTCCATTACCACAGATTCACCGTTACAAACTGTGATTACGTCGGGCCTAATGAACGAGGTTGCCGTTGTTACTCGAAGCTCCTGGAAGACTGTGTGGTCGAGGTTGCATGGCCTTTTTACCAGGGTTGTGTCGAGCGCAACGCACGTTGTGTTTGGTTCGGCACGATCAAAGAATGTGAATAAGGTCTTCTGGTTGACCTCTGTCTCCACAACAGAGTACCGTGTGGTCACTTCAGCCACCTCGGGAATTCCGAACCTCAATCCATAAAGGCCACATCGAAGCTGGATGGTACGAATGAAGATCCTTGAAATTGGGCAAAACAGCCGACAATTGAAGAGTAGGGAGCGGAAAGACCACGACCGTGTAGCATGTGACAGAGCCCGTCTATCCACGCCGTATGGACCTCTTGTTCTTCACCGCCAAACCCCGAATGCGCATCGGGACATTGATGTCTTTGACTACGTTACTCAAAAGTGGATATTGACTGATGAGCAGTCTCTCCGCCCGTGATTTGCTCGAAATGGAGATACCGGTAAATAAACTCGGAATATCCAAACTGCCATGACCCATTGGGGTGTTTGCCGCGTCTTTCAGAAGGTGAGGTCATTGTCGAACAAACTGATGGATTGTATAGTCTATATTTTTGAATGTATTGCAGTGAACTCGGCACAGAACTAGCAAGTAACTCATCTTTGGAGTCAGATGCTATCTCAGCTGATGTGTTGACCGATGCAACCCCAGAGGCGCTTTGGTACTTTCATTCAACATTGTACAAAGTTGCAGTCGACGATCTGTGAACGCTTTACCTTTTCATGTGAACAAGATACCTGGATCGGTCACTGTGTCGGTAGCGTTCGGTGAGTGCTAGTGTCCGGGCCAAATCGCATAGTGTCCCCCAACAATAATGGTCGCAAATGACTATGAGTGGTCTTTCGGGTATTGATCTTCGGTCCGGACGGCTCCAGAGCACTGGCTGTGATTACAGGCTTCTCAGAGGAGTGCATCGGATTCTCCGCTAGGAGCATCAAATCATCAGCCCAAGCAAAACCGCTGACCACTGTGTGTCAGAAGCAATAGCAAAGTTCCGGTCGTGATAAATCTAACATGTGGTCCATTGTCGTCATGACTAGTAGAGGCGATAATGGGTCACCTTAGTGAACACTGCGCGGAGATCAGAGGACAGAGCTTTCGAGCGTGACGGAAGCCTTCTGATGGGAATCAGCAGTGTGATACGTTAGAGCTGGAGGAGCACCGAAAGCCTGGGCTGATCTGATGGTCGGATAGTGTGCAATAGAATCAAACGTCTTGGATACGTCGATAGAAACTGCACGTAAGCTGGAATATGTTGAGAGTGAGTTCCGAAGCAGCGCGTTAACTAGTGGAATCTTATGATGGCAGTTATCACGATATGGAAATGCAATTTGAGGAGCGGGCAATCGTAAATATGGGACCCAACGGTCGGCCAATACCTTGCGGAAACAACCTATCGACATTAAAAGTATGACAGTGGGTATTAGATCGCCGGGATGGGGTGGGCTACTCATCGAGAGAGCGGCACAAGTGGATTGGTTAAGCTTGAGCTAGCTAGAGGAGGCTGAAATTTCCGGCCAAAGCATCAGCTTTCATGCGCTCCAAATGTTTGGGCGATAGGTTATCTAAACCTGAAGCGGTGTCTTCCATACACCTCAAGGTGCGAGATGTTCGCTCGTCTATGTGCTGTTGAACTGATAATGCCTTGGGCCGAAAGTCGTTGAAGTTGTTCGGGAGGCCGCGGTTCTTTTTACAAGCAATTCCCCGGTTTCCAGAAAAATCTGCAAAAGTTGTATCTTTCTTCCGTTAGTGGTACATTATCTGAATAACCGCGTATTTGATTTTTCATGTCCACTTCCTAATTGCGTAGGTTCTCGTTGTAACACAACCACGTCACTGAGTGATCGTTCGCCAGGCATACGGAAAGGCTTGGGGGCATGTAAGTTCACTTGTGATTTTGATTTTACCGTGGTGAAAATGTCGACATGGAGACCACGGCGATCGTTAACAGTTCGTCGCTGTGTATGGAAGCCCCGCTGTTAGACTCGAGTTGGGTTACCGCAATTTAGGCTTATCGGGCAAACCACTCAAAATGTCCCGCCATTTGAGACTTGACATCATCTAGCTGTGATACGGTCGCTGCATTGGCAATAGGACTAGTGATTTTCGGCTAAATCAGTGCATATAAACGCGCCCGGTTACTCCCAAACGAACAGCCTGGGAAATGCAATAGAAACTGGTAATGGATTTCACGTCGAATAGAGCACGGTGAAATTAGTTTGTTGGTAAGTCTGAGGAACGAAGCTGACTCGTGTTGAGACTAGTTAGATCCAGCGGCTTTCATGCACCTGAGTTTTCCGGGTTACTTTCGATGGGATGCGCATGCCTTTTGTGTTGGTTGGGAACAATCTTGATCGGAAAGTTGCGTACACAGCTAGCGCAATCCAAGACTTGGAGGAAGAGCCCCTACTTCCCCGTCTACTCTAACCTTGAGCCTATGCATATATAGATGCGCAAACAAACTACCGTTAGATTTGCGTACCCAGCCATATTTTATACAGAAATACTCTGCTCGTCTCTTGTGTGTACTGGGGGATGCCGGCATGAAGGCGCTGGTGGAATTTCCATCTATAGGTCAATCGTAACCAGCACATTATTGAATTGTCTTGAGCTCATTCCCTCATCTTATTCTCATATAAGTTTTTTCATTTCCCGACCCTACTTCCAGATCTTCCCGAGCATTCAACACGGGGATCCATCCGTTCGCAATCAGGCTATTCTCACTCTGGGTCTCTGTTGTTCTATGGATTTGCCGTTGGCTATCCAGTATATGTCTCTGTTCTACTCAGTGAGTTTTTTGCGGTACTCTAATTTCATATGTTACCTGTTTCTTTGCATATCTTTCCCTTCACATATCCACCGTAGACCTCAAACGCTCCGTTGTACGTGCTGTATACAGGGTTGAAATGAGAAACGTTTTAGACGGATGTGTATTCGAACTAAGTTGTAATTTCTGATCTTTCATATCGCAAGCTAACATCACGTACAACACCGCAATTGTTCAATTGTGATGTTGCTCGTCTACCAGTTATACGGTCTCATCTGTGACCTGGTTACCGTGACTCCTCCAAGTTCTGCGCAGTCTGAGAATATCTCACCCGCATATGACCTTGTGTCACACGGTATCGGATACTTTACGGTGTAAAAAAACAGTACCCCAACTTCAATGCTAGGTACTCGGAGTGCACAAAATCTTTGTTGGTTTTATACCGCTCACCGAGCTAGTTTCTTGGCTTGCGACCGTTCTGTTACCATGGTTGACAACAACGAAAACGAGCCGGTGAACTGTGCACTTGTTTGTGTCCAGTGTGAAGGTCCTCATCCGGTAGGTACATGGGATTTACCTCCTGGCGGTTGTCTTCGTTATAGTCCATCTCATACTTTTCTCCACTCGACCGGCACATTGACAGGGGGTACTGAGCGTGACAGCTGGACTGTTGCTATTCTTAGTATGTAATCTAGCCATCTCTGTTTCCTGTTCCTTAGAAACTGCTAACTAGTTCACTCGTCTCTCGTCACCAACTATCTGCTTCTGGACTTAATTATTTTCTGTCAGCTGTTACTACCCAATGACTGCTGCTCAACACGCTTTGTCAGTGGTGAAACATCTCCAGATGGGAAGTAACCTCCAGTCGCCCGAACTGGTTGATTTTCACACCCATACAAGAAGAATGTACCTACTGCACACCGTTTAGTGAGAGTGGATGTAGACATCCTTGTGCTACCTTGTTGCGATGTATTGCACGCTTTTGTAACAGTAGCAAGAGGGTTTGGTGACCGTTGAATTATCCATTTGCTACCTCTGACCAGAGCGGTTCATTAGTATGTGCAGTGTTTCAAGGAGAATCTAGTGGTCTAATCTACCTGTGATCACATTCAGTCTATTTTCCTCTAGGATTGTGTTGAAAAATAATGCCGACATTATCGGACCTCGCTGAGACAACTCAGACCTGATAGTAGTTTCAATCACATGCCTTACTCACCCTCATGAATAAACCACACTAATACTACTTTCTTACGGGAATTGCAACTTCTTTGACATATCAAAAAGTATCAGATTGTAGCCTTTATTGGAATACTTTCAACCCGCAAAATATCATTGTAGCTAGCAGTTCCAATACGGTGAGGTTTGTATACATCCTACCTTATAAAGACGGTATTGCTGCTGTACCGAATGATGAGTTGGAACTCGAGCATACCATATCGATGTCAAAAAACTTGACTGACCCTATGTAAAATCGATCAATCGAAGTGATCGCACAGGTATCCAATCTTAACTAAGGCGATGACTGAACGTCTCCGTCTTTCTAAGACTCTCGTTTAATCTTAGGGTCTTGATAATAAAGAGTTGTACATGAGCCATCTGCCTCGCAAGCTGTCTCACTTTTATCCGATTTCTCACTTTGGCTTGAATGAGTTGCAATAGTTTTGTGACGATTATCTGGTTGTCGCATATACCTTTGTGCACCATGACTATTCGGCACTGTGGCTGGTGTTTTCCTCTTAGAACGAATTTTACTCACTTCCATCATCATCATCATAGACAGCAATACATCAGTGGTTAACACTAATGCTTAAATGCCACACAACCATGAAGAAACAGCAAACCCTATATAGAAAGAGAGAAGGAAAAAGAAAGGGA
>QNGE01000723.1:53554-73754 GCA_008508345.1 Paragonimus westermani | reverse complement strand
TGTCAAACGCAGCCACCAGCGTCTCCTTCGCAGCGGCCCACTCCATCTTCGCAGGGCCTCTTCGCGCTGCGTCCAGCACCGCCTTCGCCCTGCCCTTCACCAGCGTCCGCAGGGCAGCCAGCTTCCCACGGTCGGTCTTGACTCCGACCACTTCGGCCACGTCCTCCAAGTCCTCCAGGAACGTCCGGACGTCTCCATCTTTGAACGGCTGTGGCCAGGGAACCTTCATACTCGCGTTCGTCACGGCACCAGTTGTTGTGTCCGCAAAAGACGCTTGGCCAACATTTTGGTTTATTGCGCAAACTTCCGTACGGGTCATGTCATATCTAAACCACAAACGCGTACACTCATTTGCACGACAGACATGCACTCACATACATTGGGTGACAGTAAGTTGTCATTCGCCTTGTTGAAAGTTCTCACACATCATGTACACACTGTTCCGATATTCTCTTCTTGTCCGTCGTGTTCGGGGCTTGTCCTTTTGTTCCTGAATGTCGCCTGTGGGTAATACACTACTTGTGATTAGCATACTGCTCACAACGAAATTGCCTGATATACAACACTTTGTCTAGAATTAAAATAGGTTTGCGTCGTTACTTCATTCCTAACGGTCATGAGCTTGACCCGAGGATACTGCGGCTCGAATCGCCACTGACCGCAACAGTTACACAGGGTTGAGCCTTAAGTAAAAATCATCAAAAGTAATATAACTGGATAAAACTAGACCAGGTAGAAGAACTAGAACTGATATTAACGTGGGTACGCCATTGATTGCGATACATTATCATCTCGGTTGACGTGTCTAGCCAGCAATCCTAGTGATCACGAGGATCCTAGGCAGGTAGGCGATACCTACCCACTCTACTCAGTGGAACAGTCAGGGCTTCATATTTCGTGATCACTTTGTTGTTTGATCACCACGCGGCTTCACCTAACTGATGGTAGCCTCCGTGTATAATGTCCGGTATAGTAGACATGCGGAGTGCGTGATCCAAACATCTCAGGCTGTACAACGTGATTAGTTGACCAATTGATCGCACATCTGGAGCGTTCCAGAATGCGCGTCGGCTAACGGTCATGCTACTGTTGCGATCATTCAACTCAGTATGAGTTAGTTGGCGAAGACAACCATGGTTCGAAAACATTATCTTTTCGAGGATAAACCGTGTTTTCATTAAAGAGGTTCAGAAAACATAGAAGTTTTATGTAACCCTTCCTTTGTCACCAAAAATGACGCGAGTTGACAAGAGTAACATGTGTCTTTACTGGCTTGTCGGTATGTGCTTTCAGATCTCCGGCAAGCGTTCTGTACTCCATTTTCGGTTAAGCTGATCGCAGTTGTACTGCATTGTTTCAATATTTTTGTGAGTAACTTGAGTCCTGTCTGCTCTAGCCAGATGGATAAGTTGTGTAGATCCGTGCTCATACTGGCAGGTGTGGGTTTTGGCCATCGAACGCTTTTGATGCTTCGTTGTGATCTGCAAGGTGTGAAGCGAAGCATATAATCGAATATCTACAGAGTGGACGTGTCATTCTAGTTTACTCGTTCATCGTGCTTGCATTCTCCATTTTCCATCTCTGATTAAAAATGACTTTATTAATCACTCACTACGGACCAAGCCTTCGTTTTAATTCTCACCACTTCCTTCCATCTTCAGGCTATGCGTGTCGACCACGTAATGATCAGTGAAACCGCATTACGTTGCATAATTGATTGCCTGTTAATCTTTGGGTTTCGACCATTTCACGAGGCGAAAGTGAGGCCGAACGCGCGCGTTTCCCCAGCGGACGAAGCCGAAGTGATCAATGAAGAGGATGCAGATGACGACAGAGATGACGATGACGTGTCCGGTAGGTCTTGTGTATCTCGGTTCCGTTTGGCGTGCACTGTAATCTCGGGACACGTCTCTTCGATTTATCTATACACCACTAATAGTTCACCACGTGCCACGCACGTATGAGGTCGGGCCTATGTAATCGTGGGTGTGCTTAGTTCAATGGGGGCATCGTTTCACTGGTCGACTGTACAGGTGAACGTGACACAGTGAACTGTAATCGTGTTTTGAGCAGGCAGCCCATGTGAGTGGACGAACTGCCGTGTGCTACTGCTCTCACGGTAAACGACGTGATGAATAACCTGCTGCATTGTCACTTCTGTTGATTATTGCAATGGGCGTGTCCAAGGAAGCGTCATTATTGAACTGATTGATCGACGCTCGGGTCATTTAGTTAGATTACTGATGGGTAATCGATGATTTGGTCTTCACATGTTCGAACTTGAAGATTCGATACACAAATCTCTAACTCAACTTAAACCTTCAGCGTCAAGGTGTCCACGTCTGTCATATAAAAAATCGAGCTGTAAGTAAGTTTGACAGCCTGTACAAGACAGCTTCCTCACGGTTTTCACTGCTTTGCTTCGTTAGTCGCAGACGGCACTCAAACAGCGACTGAGTTATCGCCGTTGGGCTTAGTCCCCACCTCTTCAGCTGTCGACTCTGACTCGCGAGGGTCTCAATCCGGAGAACGAATCTGATCAACGGTTGCCAGTCCATTAGTAATTGGTTTCACTTCTCCATACCAGGCTGCTATTTATTCACGTCGCACCTTACCCCAATCGACTATCACCCTAACAGCTAACGCCCGACATGCCGGCGACTAGTTGACGTCCTCAGTACATATTCCAACCACCTGTCTGTGCCTGCTATAGGATTAGCCAGGTGGTTGCTCGACTTTCTCTATCAGACATCCGCTTCGTAATATTGCCATCGTGTCAGGAGACGATATCATCAAAATAACCTAATCAGGTCATCGCTGACGGTTGACGAAGTATATCTTCAACAAAACAGTTGAACCGACCAGGATAAGGTATGAAGGTGCATGTGGGTATCGTGCTAGTTCGATGTACCAATCAGAATGCAACGGCTGCGAGATTGACCCTACTTGGCCACTTAATCGTGAAGTGACCTAAACAACCGGACATTGGTTCAACTTGTAAATGGCCATATTTGGTAGCTAATTCATGCCATATATTTACATGCGTTTCATTCATTTGTCGAACCTGAAGTAGGCATTACAGTGTGTTTCTCCACAGCCATGTACTTCCTGACTCCGCGCTAGTAGACTGGGTGGAGCCGCACAGCAGGGATGGATCATTTGACAGAGCAAGGGTGCGTTATATCATATTACCTACTCATTGGCGCCGCTCGATTGTGCAAATGGACAAATGTATCAATAGGCGGTTTACGTCTTCCATCTTAAACAGGCACACATTCATAGTCGTCCAGTCTACGCATTCTTGAGGCTTCGGAGAGATGCTTGTCTTGATTACGGAAGACCGCCCTAGCTTTGCAGATATGTACAGCCATTTTCTATACCCCACTGCTGTTGATATACGGACCTCTGAACAACCTTCCTTACCCAACACAGACTCCAGGTATTCGCTGTAATAGAACCGTACACTTCGAAACTACGAATGACATTTCGAAATATTTGAGTGAGCACAGTGTACTAACTAGCATACCGGACGGGATCCATGTTCGGCTGATTGTCACCATTTGTGATAGGGAGCCTACTTGGCGAAATTATGTTGTTCGGATCTGACTAATCTTGAAGTTGATGCTTAATCACACTATAATTTATTGTTGTGCGCGACTGATCATTAGTAGTGAGTTTCGTGAAATGCTTATCACTACAGTACGCTAGTTGATTGTTACGACGGACGGCTACAGTCAGATTGTTCCAATTTAGATAGGCATAACAGATAGAATTGACATGTACATCTTTTCTTGATCCACACGAACGACACATTGTTTGCTAATATTTTTTCGAGACCTGTATATTTTTGCGTAATTCTGGTCATGTTAATATTGGGTCCCAGTGATAGGAATTCGTTGTGTGCTTGTTTGCGCATTGCTTACCAAACTGCACAGTTGTACTCATGAAACACGTTAGGCTGGAAGTTGTAAAGGAAGTGATAATGATTCGGAAGGAGGAATGCTTTCATGTCAATGTTTCATTGCCCTGTGGAGCGTTATCGGTTTTCGTATTGGTTTTGTAAAGCACACTCTCCGTAAAGGAATATAGGCCTTGTTGTTAATTCGATTCTGATTGAAACTCACATTGTGCACATCTGTCCCGAAGCTGTTTGCCTTCAGTGTATTTTGGTCGGCCATATGAATCTATGGGTTTTCTCGCTAAGCCTGGTCGTCGATTGTTACACATGTATTAGAGTGGGGTCATCATGTAGATCCAAACTCTTCGTTTGCTAAAATTATCGATTTCCCTGTTCGATTGTAATTATCCACTGCGACTTTCTTCTCACTAGCTAATCGCCGAGACATTAGAAATTCTGCGTTTTGTTCCACTTTTTTCTTTCTCATGTTAGTCATGCCATTATCATCATACACGTCATACGACCATGAGAACTCGATCCAACTGTCAGGATGCTTTTTTATGCCTGAAAAAAGCTATACACACGTTCCAAGCTATGTCCGATTTTGAGTACCTTGTTGAAACTCTTCTTAGGAAAGAAGTACCAACTTCGTAAAATGTTTGGCTAGTTTTTTTACCACTTCACCATAGGATTTGCCATGGACCTGACCTGCTGATGGATAGTATTAACTTGTTTTTGTCCCCACGATCCACCGGTTTACATTCCTTGCGTCTGTGTTCTTATGTTGAATTCGCTAGAATGGCCCAAACTGTCGAGTTCTGAAGGGTCTCCAAACGTGTTGTTTGTCGTTCTGCTTTTACATGGGGTTATCTTCATATTCGATTTAGTCAGCTGCAATTGGCACATACATAGCCTGTTGTAGCAAAAGGTTTCACACTATGATTCAGGAGCAGTTTCTTTTTTAACCACGTTCCACTCGCATGGTCGTCCTCGAGTTGCACACTAATATACGGTGTACAAGTGCAAAATTGTAGAAACGGGGCGCTCAGTATACAAGCAGTCTGCTTTCTGCGAACCAAAAGAGTGCTGCGAAGTTGCTAACTTGGGGTCAACGCTCACAGCGTGATAAATGCAAGTAGACGCAAA
This sequence comes from Paragonimus westermani, assembly GCA_008508345.1. Taxonomy (NCBI): domain Eukaryota; kingdom Metazoa; phylum Platyhelminthes; class Trematoda; order Plagiorchiida; family Troglotrematidae; genus Paragonimus; species Paragonimus westermani. Next base: position 68,710 of record QNGE01000723.1, on the reverse strand, counting down.
CGAACCGTGACACTCAAGCCATGGTCTTTATTGGGAACACTCTGGTTAACGTAACAGTCTGGCCATCTCTTCAAAGAGATACAACCGTATAGACAAACCCAATGTTTTATTCATAGGTCTTACTCAAATTACGCGTTGTATAATGCGATGAATATGACTTGTATTTTTCATGATGCCAAGGTTATCTTTCACCATGTAACTTTTCACCGAGATTCGATATGGCTATTACGTCTTTCCATCTCAAGACTGAAGCTGAATCAGTCTGTCTTTTATTGAAAGTGGACCTCATCTAACTACTCATTATAGGGCAGTTCGCTCGCATCCAGGCGCCAAATTAAATAGTCAGTAAACTTCAAATCCATCAAATCATCCGACAGCTTACTGTTGAAGCGTGATTCAACCCAGGACCTAACTGTTTCACTCCTGCTGGAATCAGTTCCCATAACGGAGAAATCACCTAGTTTCATTTAATGGTTTCATCTCGTTGGAAAAATGACGCATTTCGTTTACTCTTACCAGTCGGTAATGTGCATATAAGTCGTTGCAAGTGGGGGGACGATCCTCGCTTGTGTGTCGGTTAAATGTACTGGTTGTCTACATCGCACATATGGAGATAGAATGTTGGCGACTGCTCATTTCTTATAAATTTATACTTGTCCACACACTATCTATGTTTGTTTGCCCCATATACGTTATCTATATGTTTTGCTTCTGTAACTGGTGAGAGTAAACGAAATGTTCACATATCGAACCGTATTCCGAGATGAGATTTACCTTTATGTTTTATGCCAGTTTTATTTTGAACTGTTATCTAATTGCTAATAAGTAGTTTGGCAGATTTGCCGATTTGAAAGAGACAGCTATGAAAAACTTGGATCTCAATTGACAAACGAGTAGCAGATAAAATCGGTTATATTAGATCTCACACTAGGTTGGGTGTCCAACTGTTTTAACTCTGGATCCAAGCTGTTAATCGAGTTTCACCGCATCCTCCGGAACTCTTAACGTATTAGTATTGTTAAAAAAAATTATCGCAAAACGTTAGCAAGCCGTTTTTTAATCAAATATTTCATCTTCAATTTCCTCTCTGGCGGCTACATTTTCTCACAAGTTTTTTTAAGTCATGATTTCAATTTGGTGACCATGGCGCAGCATCGATCATGCCAGACATCAGATTTAGTTTTTGCTGTAGTTTCGATTTTCAGATAACTGAAAAATCGTGCCTGTCAGGGCCACGTTATGGTGAGGGGCAACAGAACGTTTTCACTTTCTATGCTATGAATTGACTCATCTGTTAGTAATGACAGACTAGCGTGGGTGGGAATCGTGTACATGTCAATGGAGCTAATATTTCTCTTTGGGCTTGATTCTTCTGCATTCCGGTTACTTTTTCTTGAAATCCGCTAACACCGTTTCTAGGTCGTGAATATTTCACGTCAGATAAGTTTCTTATCCAAATTCTACGTTGGGGATCTTCATTTCTTTGTGCACCCCGATTCTTATTTTTGAAGTTCTTCAACTGGTCCCTAGGATATGTATTATAATTCAGCCATTATTGTTTCTAGAGTAACCCTAAATCAGTGCTTCGTCTGATGTCGACAGTTTTTCACTCCCGGAATTCAGTTCCTTTTCAAAAACAATTATTTTCACCAGTCATCGGTAGCGTATCACAAACATGTTTGTTGTGACTCCAAAAAATGGCTAAAGTTATGACTGGAATATGTCCTTTCTATTCAGATCACACAACCAAGTAGCTGTGAATCACAGCAGTAGGCGTTACTGAATAATTAATTACATACTTTAGGCTACGGTCGCCTATGAGTAATAGCATTCAGGTTATATGAATGTTTTAAGAACGGACCTCATAATCCTACTGTGAATTTCTGTCGGTATCCATGCTTCCAAGCTTGTTCAACCAGGTTGGAGCTATACACAACTCACAAACTGTTTTCATCGAACCTTTAAATGTTACGATTTCCGAGTTGCCTTACAAACGTAACGACTGATGCTCAGGTTCCCGTCCGGAAGAAGGTATAAACTATGAGTGAGCTATAGTCAGAGGGAGAAATCCTAGTTTTCATGTACCTACTTTTAGAGTGAGCCGTTCAAAATGAGTAGGAATCTCTCTTATCCATTTTATAACATTTTTGTGTACATTCTTAGACTATTGTTAGATCAGCACGTGCATACACGGGTTGTATTGTGTGGTCGATAGTTCTAACTCCATCCACTTTGGTACGCGGACTTAAGTACTGGTTTTAAATGTCCAGCAGCGTTATTGTTGTTCATTTGCACTTATCCTACCCTAGATGCTTCTGATTTTATCGTTCTGATGCGACGCAACGACCAGGATACCACTCAGACTAGCACGGCAAGCGTGCTGACACGCAGAAACGAAATGTCCAAAACGGCGGCGCGATTGCTCAAACCCATCATCGCCCTCCTAACTAGTGAAGTGAGTGATTTTATGAGGTCCTGCCGGCAATCTGTTGCTTATGCGCACTTGTGTAGTTTCGCCCATAATGAGCTCTTGTCTCCACCTTAATGCTTCCCATTTCTCGCATTCTTCAACACAGGACGATGATCTTCGCACCACCAGTGCACTCGGGCTCGCCAAATTACTCCTATACGACCGGTTTATTTCCAGTCACGTTCTGAGCCAACTCATTCTTCTCTGGTTCAATCCGATCAGTGAAGATCGACCTCAGATTCGACGTGGTTTAGCCTGTTTCTTCACTGATTATGTTTGCGGTAGCACGGCTCACAACACTGGCACAGACGCAAATCTTAACGGCGGCAACTCCGAACATCAGGCCGCCCTAGCTAATGCCGTGTTGCCCACTCTGACTGCATTGATTCGCGCACCGGCTTCCTCTCCGTTGTCCGAAGTGGAAGCAGTTGATGTGGCTGCCTTGTTGGCCCATCTGACTGACCGAACGCTGTTGTCGTTGCGCGCTAAACAGGAAAAAACTGATGCGATCGTACCGATCAACGTGGAGAGAGCTGACGAGCCGCAAGGTACTGATGATGATGATGACGACGACGACGGCAACCAAGAAGCGGACGAAACTGGTGCGAAGACGGCTGTTGCACATGAAAACATATCCGCTCAAGTAAGTGCCTCGGGGTTTTATTACTCGTTCAACGCAGGTATCTGGTTATATGTTTTACTGTCTTGCTAGTGTGTGTGGATAACTGGTTCTCGTGTAGGGTATCGGTGTTCGTTCATCTTCTTCCATTTGTTTTTATTCATGGGAATTGCACTCGATGTCAGTTTAAGACCGCCCAAGCTTTCCGTCTGGTATTGCTCTATCAATGCCTTTGAATTATCCGAAACAGGTGATTCACACTAGCGAGTTGGGATAGAGAGTGGAAATGCATAGATTACATAGAAGTGGCACTATTGTTCAAGGTCTTACAGTGACACGTTTTACCCAAGTCAGATCAGCGAACGCTCACTATACATGCTCAAATTATGGCTGTCCGCAAAAATTGGGATATTTGTTCCTTTAGGAGTACATCCATCCGCTCTATGCTTTGGTACTTGTTAACCCAACTCCATGAGAAGGCCTGTTATTTATTGACTTTCGCATAAATCTTCCATGTGCTGTCCCTACTTCTACCCACCGTGCTGTCATAATCCGTGTGGTTTGATCGACTCTGGTGATGCGCAAGAATGTCAGAAAAATTCCCAGGTCAGTCTTAGATCAATGTCGAGGTATACAGAAATTATATAGAGGAATCTTAAGTGAGAAATTTTGTAATACGCAGTAAACTCATGAGAAGGAACAATGATCAGTTTGTTCGCGTACTCATCACGACTGTTTTACCGCCTGTTCTGGCTTAATTGTCCAAGGAGTGTACAGTGGAGATATGGGTGAATATTTTACGGATAGCACACACGAGGGCACGTGCTACATTTATTCTATCGGCTTCGCAGATACTATTTGTGGAGTTCTATCTACAACACCGGGCCAGAAAGGTATCACAGGAAGAAATCACACTAACTGTTCTGAATGTTTAAAGAACTTTGCATGAACAACATTCTAGATAACAAAGCGTGTTGGTTGTAACTAATCTGGTTATTGAAAATTCGCCTCGTGTCACATTAAAAAGGTGACGGCTCGGATGTTTCACTGTGCATCTTTACTCCACCTACCAATATTACTCATGTATACTACTATGTACGTTACAAAATACATGTGAGTACAATTGGAATGTGCTCGATAAAAACTGATCAGTATGACAGTCAGACGATGAAACGAAAGTCCTATTCACAATTCTGTTTTCCACACGTGACCATGTTAGAATGGTCACTTGGGGGTAGTACAGAAGTAAGACACAATTGTCTTCCTTGATCACTTGATTGTTTATCTATCCACTGTTAGACGCTCAGTCTGAAGTGTTAGTTAGATAATGTTTGAATGCCACTTCAGGTTCATTCCATTCATGCTTTACTGATTTCGATCGTCCCTTCTACTCGTTGATCAAAAACCGTAAACTTTTTCGATCTACATACTGACTAGGTTGTTTTGAAAATGTGTATTCTTCGTTGTGAACATTACTGTAAACAATCCCAAATTATGGGGCGTCGAATCCGAAGCTGGAGTTACCAGATTTTAAGTAAATTCTCAAAATTGTATGTTTCACCATTACTAATAAAATCTGGATGTTTCATACTGTCCTGCAAGCTTCGGCTCTGATTGGGTTGCGTGACTAGGCAAACATGAACGCATAGTGAAATAGCACATTTGTTTTTCAGATTCAGCTCTCAGCAATCATCGTCCATTATCTTCCTTGTCTCATCACAGGTGACACCAATGGTGTATCCGATATAAGCTCGTTTCATTGTACACTACTCAACACAAGTCTTCTCCCACATCATCTGTTGTTCTAAAAGCGATAAATTCTAACATACGTCCTTCAGTCTTTGAGTACCATTCCGTTATCATTCATAACAGCCTTCATTTTACCATTTTCACGGGATCCTTAACATGATATTGAAATATTTTTTCGTCCATGCGTTACTATCGAGTATGCGTTCCGGATGGGATAGGTTTGTACTGTTACGATCTTCGTCAGTGGTGTTGTTCAACTGGTCTCAGCCATGTTCAGTGGCTTCAAGGCCTGGTGACCGAGGTCATCAGGGTAACGTTCCAACTCCGTTTGATGTTAGTACGTCCTTCGTTCTCCAACGGACCTATCACGTTGCTTTGTCTGCGCACGATCCTATTGTTAGGGTTGTCAACTGCTTCAAGCAAGCGATGGCGAACTGCGCCCTATGGGAAAAGCGCAGGGAATAACTCAAAGTACATGTTCGCTGTTGCCAAAGTAGCAACTGTGGAAAGGATAAGACAGTGTGTTGAATGGTGTTCTGGTTGTGTAGCCTGTCCGGTGGGTACAAACAGTTGCGAAACCAACTTTAGTATGTAGGCTCCCGCATAAATATTGGGCACATTATTTGTTTCTATGCTGCTGGTTAAGAAATCGTTAGCCCAGCCAACTCAAAGCAGCCGTGGAATGTACCGACTGTCCTGGAACTCTGTCTGGGCAACAAAATCCAGAGTCCGGACCAGAGGGCTTGACGGGTGAGAGAACGGATACAACACAACGCCGGAACCACAGCCGGGCTAGCTGCCTGTGGGTAGTGTGAGGGTGTACGCGCATTTCAAGTTAAGTCGTTGGGCCTTGTCCACCCAGTGTTTTGATCACCATGGTCCATGCTTGATAACACCTGGCTGTTCACACACGTCTCTGCAACCGCTTCAGCGCTTGGAAGGGATACTGCACTGGGAACCACCGTGCGCCTCTAGCGGTTTGCACCATCACGATAGTTTTTCATCAAACGATAGATAACAGAAGGCTGCATTCATAAACGAAGCAGATTTACAAATCACTAAAAGGCTAATCAAAACTTAGCAACTTTTTCAAAGAATCAAGAACACGCCATTCTGTCTATTTAGGCCTATCACGCCATTTGTTGACTCTGGTGTGAAATATTATAGCCATGAAAACAATAAGCGTCACCTGGCACTTCTCACTTTCGTGGCCTCGTCACTGAGCCATGTCGTACCAGTTCGTGCGACCATGTCTTATTGGACTACTTTATCTGTGATGAAAGCAACTTGTGGCATGGATAGGTTGTTCAAAAATGTCGCCCACGTTGGAGTACTTTGTTCTCTGGAAACCTACTTTATCCTGAACAACGATATGCCAATTTAGTTTGGATGAACACAAAACATTCGCATCATACCTGTTTCGGTTAGGTGATTACGAACTAGGATAACATGTCGATACATATGAGTACTGGCCGCAAACTGACCTCTCGAGGACTCTACAGAATCTAAGTGTAGATGCTTCAGATGGTGGCGTAGGTTCGATATTTCCATTCCACCGAAGACACGTCTGGCCTGCTAGTCTCGAGGTGACTACCCTGATCTGTGTTTGTCTGTTTGATTCTTTTCATGTTGACATATGTTGGATCAAATTCTTAATGCAGTTTACGGGACAACAGCCGCACACAACTTGATCTAAATGAGTTCATTGTGCTGGAACCAATAAGTGTCAAAGGTGAAACGGCAACGACATTAATGACCGACATTCGACAGCGGGTACTTAAACCATCTGGTGCGCAGCATCAAACAACTAAATTCGTTGTTCAACTTAAAGATGCACGCATACTCGCCTAACGCGCTTCAGCTTGAGGACACTGTATGTTACATACATTTGTGCTCCGTATCGGCTGAGTCCTGCAAGCTGTTTTGTCCATCTGCTTGTCCGATCTCCCCTGTTCACATTTCTCTCAACTCTATTTTTAATCGATCGGATTCACTGGCGTCCTTCGATCCCGTTTGGCCTACATTTTTGTTACGTACGGTTTCTACCTATTCCACTCTTCTGTCTTTTTTCTGTACAGGAAAACGTTCATCACGATTCCTTGGCTTTACAATTGGCCAACGAAGTTCTCAAAGCACCGCAGTCGGCTGAGGCGAAGCTCTATTTGCGCATGCTCTGTCAGCTGCATGTATCACGATCCAATGTAGCCGTTCATCGAGAATTGTTATTGTTGAGCGAGGCGATGTTCAAGGTCAGTCGGTTGATCATTTATTGGTTTATTTATTCACAGCCCTCAAGCAGGTGCTTTAATACGAAAACACTAGGTATCTGTAGGTTGTCGGGTGAAGGTGTGTAACAACCAGAAAAGTTGGTAGATCCCAGTTGGCGTAAGAATAGACATCAAACTTGAGATCTATCGTGTTTGCTCAGTGGTCTCCCTTGGTTTGTCATCGGTGTTGATCAAATACCTGTTTTCTAATCACTACGTTTCTTTCCTATACACTTCATAGCACACATAAAAGCTCTTTTGGTCCTGCCTCACTGTCCTTTCCGAAACACGTATGTGCGATTATAATGAGACACTGCACCAGGGATATCTCCGTTCTATTCATGGTTACCGTTCACTTGTTCGGTTTATATGCAGTACGCAGATCGGTCTTCCACTTTGTTGCTTCATCGTTTCCGGAAGCAAGTGAACCAGAGCCTTTTGGCTCTCGGTTTGAATCCGGATCAAATGCTGGCCGAGGCTAAAGATAAGAAAATCCTGACGGTCACCAATGTTGACACGGCTTCCTTGGATTCATCCGAACCCCGAGACCTGGATACCACTTTGGTAGCCAGTGACAGTCGTCCTCGTTTTGATCCTAATCACCCCACTCTGCTCGGTTCGGCTCGTGTAAATATGCATCTGCTGAGCGAGGATGCTGTAGCGAGGGAGGAGGCAGTCGGTGTGAGTCAGTTGCATGGTGGTGCTTCTATGGTTCATCCAGCACAAGCAAATCGGACGTTGCAAGGTCTATCTCTCTTAGGTTAGTTATCCACTTGTATTGTTTGCGTCGGGTACTAATAACATTTGTTCATGGCTTATTGTTTCGTTTATAGTTCAGCGCAGAACATTGGGATCTAAGATTTTTACGTTCGCTCTGATAGTTGATGGATAACACACTATGGGAAGATGGATATGCTATTTGTCCGCTTTTTCCCCAGGTCCAGTTTGAGCTCTGAATAGTGAATGCTGTCTGTCCCTCACATAGTCCCATGCAGTGCTACGATTCATCCTATCCGTACCTCTTTGTCATTGTACTGACCTGTTTGTAATATTCAAAGTTCACGGTCCACAATTGGTTTTTCGTCACCGAGCAATTATGGACTCTTTTTCTCTGTGTTAAAAAGCCGCACTTAGGTTAACTTGCTCGTGGCAGTCTTGTGGCAATTACACTCGACTACTGCTCATACACAATCGGAAGTTCGAACCTACCCGTGAACCTTTGTTTCTGCTGTCTAGGTTTGGATAGCCTGATAACAGTTTCTGGTGTTCTACGCATGCCCTTGTACGTTACCTGACAGCGGACATTTTCATCAGACGACTATCCAGTTGAATTACTCGCTTATATTCATAACAGCAATTTGGATGAAAATAGTCCTATTCGAAGTACGTGTTGCGCAACCCGTTACACTCCTTGTTTTCAATTAGTACGTGCAGTTGTCTATGACTATCAGTTCACCGTTCTTCTTAAAAATTGTGTCGTTTCGCTCCGACGGACACTTCGACACAGGACATTTTGTTGGTGGATTTATGTTCTGAGTTTTTCTTTGATCATCAATTAGATGCTTATGAGTTCAAACCCTGGTTACTCCTACCGCTGCTCATGTTTAGACAGCCTGATAGTGTCCAACCCAAATGGTTTGTGAGCTGACGCACGATGATAAGCGCGTGTAAGCTGCAAACTTACTCTTTAATCGTTGTCTACTTGTGCTATAATCAATACTTCGCCATCTCTGCTTTCGTTTAGATAAATCGGGACGTCACACGAACTTATTGAATTTTTCTGAATCGGATGACTCTGAGGAACAAGAAGAATCAGGTAACTTAGTTAGCTCGAAGCGTCTGTCCGTCACTGCGAGACCTGTCGAGCCACGTCAGTCATCCAAACGCAATACTCGTGTGCGTGTTCGGGTGCAGGTGCCCCCGGACAGCTCCGACGAGGAAGCAGAAGAGCCGTCGCAGGTAGATGACAATAAAGAGAACACTGCCATTCGGACATCATGTCGCAGTAGGCGGCTTTCTCAAGACACCAGTCGGAAAATTCCCGAGCAGCCCCAGTTCCGTAAACCCAGTACAAATTCCCGAGTGAAAGCAGGTATATCCGGATCCTCGAACACCGAGCGCACAGTAGGCCAGATCACACGCTCTAAGCGTGTTTCGGTTAGTTCGTCAGACTCCCCGTCCACCTCGGAGCGTCGTGTACGTAACACACGAAATACTCCGTCAGCATCGTCGAATAGAAATACTCGACGTAACGATTCTAGCCGTCGCAACTAACGTTCCACTCGTATTCATCCCCTTCAGAGGCCCTTGCGGTTGTCTATTCTTACATTTTATTCAAATTGAGTCCTCGTATTTTTTTGTGTTCTCCGTACTTGGTAATTGTATGTATCTGTGTATATTTGTTCCGGTAATGTTTCAACTACATCCGTGGGCTACTTCAGAATATTCGTGTCTTTCTAAAGCGGCACTTGGGTATGGGAATGTAAATTGACTGTTGATTCTGCTGCAAACAGATCTGTCGTAATGTGTGTGCATATGGTCATATGTTTTCGACAGTTTCTCCGTAAACCCGTTCGATTATATGGTGGGGGCAGTGGATTTACGTTAAAACATCAGTGTGGGTTATTAGGAACAAATCAGATTGTTGGTTCGTCAATTAAGGATGGTTTACTTTCACCTTACAGTTCGGTTGTTTGTTGGTAAAACACCTTGATGTTGTCACTTCCGTAACTGGGTCAAAGTACCTGGGCAGGTTTCACAGATATGACCCATATGCTTACCTCATGGTGGCTTGCTGGCACTCTATAACTGGTTGGACAGAAAACAGTGGCTGGTAGACCGTCAATCGTATGCGTAAAACACACATATGGGCAAGGCATAGTAACAAGCACACACAGGCAGTGGCTTGACCTAAATCAGCCGAAACTGACATTCAGTACCCCGATAAACAGTCAACAGCTTTTGTTAACATTATCAGCTGGTTGGTCTTGATAAACATGGCCTCGCTGGACATCAGTACCTTGCAGCTTCGGTCACGTAACAACACCGAAAGTGTTTTGTTTCACAACGTAGTTTTAGAGCTTGATAATGATCAGCTGCCAAACAGCACTGCTGACGCACAGGTAAATGTGATCTATCAGTTCACTTGCAGTTGTGGTGACGTCCATATCGGCAGGACAGATCGGTGCCTGCGATAAAGAATGGCTAAACATGTCTAATTTCAATTTATATATTGTTCAATACCTTGACAACTACCTCTGCTACTCATCAGTAATATGCCCGAGTGGTTGATGCACACCATGACGCAGCAGGCAATGGATCTAAGCCCGGCCTCATCCACTGCAAAGCTTATCTTGTAAATAAGTTACATTGTTGACCCCGCCAACTTGTTTGAAATATAGTTGCGCAATCAGAATCCTAAATGACCTGCTTTCTTCGAAGCAGTGTTAATCGATACTCGCTATGCGGTCTTGTGTGTGCATAAACTGATGACTCACGCAGTTTGTCTGCCCTGGAACTGATGACAGTTCTTGTTTCATGTAAATCCAATCGTTGGCCGTTCCTGTTGTTGTTCCGATCCTCACGTCCTATATGTTGTAATGTTTTACGTTCGTAACTGAAGGGAGTAGACAAAATGTTGACATCTCGCGACATGTCTTCTATCGTTAGTGATAAGTAAGTAGGTGTTCTGTCGTCTCTTCATTTCACACCTCACTGACGCTCCGGGACAAGTCATTATACATCTTGCTAGGGTGATAGTTGCGAACATCTTCAGAAAACGTAAGGATTGAAAGCGTGCAGCCAAAAAGATTCACTCAGCAGTGGACTCACGGACACTACACTCTGATGAATATATCATCCGAATTATCTAGAACTCTTCGAATCGATGAGTTTGAGTTGTTTTAGCAGCATCGGAGGTATCTATCCATTAGACCATTGTATGCTCATGGGTATCTAATTAAACTCACTCGGTTGAATGGTTGTGCAGTTGAAATTTTAGAGTGCACATATTCCGTGACATTGTGCCTCGACGAGACTTGATTCGATGGAAAGCCGCTCTACTCAAAGTGGGTGCAACAGATGTGACCTCATGGGTGAGAGAGATGTGATGTTTTTCTATCCGACTTCGAGAGTTTGCGCTGGCCCCCTTGGTTGACGTCGTACGAACAATCAGTGCTTGTGGAAAATAAATGCAAAATGATTACCTACATAACTCATAAGTCCGATTGGTACATCATGGTTTAACGTGCCATTAGTAGAAGTATGGGAAACTTTACTGAGCACCACAGCACTATCTGTCATGTGCTCCGACAATTAATTTTTGATCAAATGATATTTGTTTGTTTTTGCGAGTTTATTAGGATAAAATGATAGACGAGGAAGTTCGTAGTTTGTCTGTTAGGTAACCATGCATTGTAGGATGCGGGTCCCGGATACTTTTCGCAACGGAAAAGCGTAGACTCCTGTATTACGGTCAATGTAATCGGTCGCGTTTGTGAGAGAAATATACGGCACTTTCTGCGTGAGATCCGTCCGCAAAGTGTGGGATTCTCTTAGGCGAAGATGTTGGCTATATATATATATATATATTCTCTTAATTTTTCTCACTGACCATGTGTGTGATTTCTTTTCTCAAAACAGGCGCTCCGCCTACTACCTGTCCATTCAGGTTATTCATAATTAAATGTTCATTGCACTATGGGGAATTATCCAGCGAGTTGGATTTACGCAGTAGAGTTGTCAATCCCATGAAGAATAGTGGCGAGTAATAACTAAACATGTATGTTATCTACACTATACTGCGTTGGTTGCGGGTCAAAAAGGTTACAGATACAAAAAACTAAAAGGGCGGAGAAATCGTAGACAAGCTATTAGGGCTTGGCAAAAAGTGATTACCATGTTCATCAGCTCAATGCCTAAAGATGTGTTCAACTGATAATTACTAATGTGTATTTAGGAGTTTATTGTACAGTGTTTTGATGGGTGAAACTATGATGAACAGATTCTGCTTATTAGTATTGGTTTCAGTAGAACAGTGTTAGTAAAAGACAATGCACATGGATAGGGAATGAATTAATGGAATGCTCAGTAGTACATATTTTTGCGATGGCAGTGACTAGAACTCCAATCAGGTTTTCATGAGACAACCATGATGACAACTGTCACTGACCTTATATTAAACAGACAAGGATGTGAGCTACTCGCAAGCTCCAACAAGGACGAAATTCTGGTAGACGTTAGTAAAATGTGTCGTCGCATTTGATCGACTAGCCTCCTCATTAACTTACCATCCATACTTTTCAGTTTTGGTGTATTTACTAACTGTTTTGTGTACACTGCTAATGTCCTCATGATAGTAGGTTGTGCGGTGACTACTCGGTCGGAATGAGTAGGTGATAGGGCATTTCCTAGTGCTTCGTGCAAACTTTCCTTACCCCGTGATTTACATTCGATTGTACTGGTATAAACACCATCTTCAATCACCAGGGTACAATTCAAGTCCGTCCGAAATTGGTCACGTTTGCACACTTCAATTGCTGGTGAACTCTCGACAATCGTGCTCCACATCAGTTCCCGCCTACCAACTCCCCGCCATCCTGCACATCCAAGTGTCTTTTGAGGTATCTGTAAATGCTGACCAGCATTGCATTGTGTCGGTGCACAAATTGCGTAAAATGCAACTGTGGAAAAGAGTTCGGAACATACTCTACGAATTCGAAAGCAATACAGTACCTACGACATGACACGGTTGTCTTGCTTAAGGATACGTCTCACAGGCCATTGTAGAAGTACGACTGTCTCTTGTGCATTCAAAATGACGCTTTCGGTGCCGCAGTCAAGGCTGACCAATGCAAAGAAACCATACATATCATCCGGAAGGAAGTCTTGATTTGCATTGCTGCCCTGTTGAGAAATCCCTCGGATTTTCCTTAGGTGCTTAGCATTTGATGCATTCAGACACTGTTGAACCGCCCAAACTAAAACGCATAAGACATTGGCCAGCTCAGCCTCTTCTACGTCAGTTAACATAATTTGGTCAACGTTGTTTAAAACGTAATTAATTCCACGGAAATGCACTCATGGTGCTCTTACCAACTGTTTCCACGCTTAACTTTCGTGGGTCAATATCTGCTTAGTACGTTCCTTAGATAAGTTAACTATTGTTGAATCTCCCGATATAGACTTGGGCAGTTATTTCTCTAGAATCTACGATACCTCGCTCTCCACATTCTTTGGGCAGAGAGGGGTGTTTTATTGCAGTGATCGGATGAGGTCGGCAATCGATTAGAAAACGGTTGGTCAACCGGGCAAAATGTTTACATTTGCGTCAGTAGAGCTTGCTATATGAGCCATCTATTCAATGCATGGGGACATACACGAAATAATCATGAGTGAGATCCCTTGCACGCATAGATAATCTAATTGGCCATTTTATTCACTCATTAGCCTTGGTGGTTACTGCTTGTACATTCACTATTTTCTTTATGCCGTGTGCCTCGTATATCCCCAAATATGTTTACCCTCATTCGCATGGGAAGTTGTTATATTGTATGGTCAACGCGACTTCACCCACAAAGCAGTTCTAGGTAGCCACTCATTTCTTCATTCATCTGGAGCTAGAGTCCTGTGGACGTGTTCGAATGTGAGTCTAGAATGTCGTTCAATTAGAACACACCTTTAGGTTATCCACTCAATATGCGGTCATCTAGTAGCTTACGTGTTCCAGGTCAATAACTGAGGTTAAGTTTACCTATCACTAAGCCTATTGGACGTGTGCTAGGGTAGAAGACGAAGGGACCGTGTGGATCTTCTTAGATTAGATCACACTTAACCTTGATCGGATCCGTAAGTGTCACTCCAATTTCCATCCGAGTTGCGGTGAATGAAAATCCGTGCACAGGTATTGTAGCACGCACACTTAAACATGACTGTTGTTTATGTTATTTACGCTAGCTGTTATGTAGATTTCCGAACTGGGAACAAACTCAGGCCCAGGCCTACTCTCTTGTTCCAGCTTAAACGACTTAGATGGTGGGTAGATATGACAAAATTGGAAGTGAGGAAATTGGGACATGTAGTGCCCGATATAGTGGATACCTGCAAGATGAAAACTACATCAACCGAGGCAAGACAGAAGTGAGATACTTTATTGCACCGTGACTGCCCTAAGAGACCGGAGGTGAGCCAATACCGTCAGTAGCAGGGCGACCTACCGTTCATCCATCATCATCCTAGACAGCAATACATCAGTGGTTCACATTAATGCTTAACTGCCACACAACCATGAAGAAACAGCAAACCTCACATAGGAAGAGAGAGAGAGAGGGAAAAAAGAAGGGGATGGGAAGTGACTTAACTTTTGAAAATGACTACGTCCATATTCAACATCAAAGTGCCTATACCTTGCGAACAACCGAGCTGCAAGTGAGAGTAAGGCGTCATCAACAAGGTAGCCTCCTTAGGGCCTTCACTGCTCCGCGTCATTAAATGCACTCAGTTCACAGACAACTCGACCAAACAACGACAACATTCACGCCACTGAGCTCGGTTAGCCGCCATCTCACCTAGAATCTCCAGCCACCGACTCTGTGAGTCGCGAGGGCCCCAGCCAGTGACCAGCGAACACTGCTCGGTGGGGAAGACGACTAGCTGGTATCCTTAATACGTGACCTAACCATCTAAGCCTGTGCAAATGTGGAGATTGAACAAAAGAACTCGTTTGGTAATCACTACCAAACACCCGCTTTCTAACCTCCTCGTTACTTACACGCTGGTGCCACCCGATACGAGTAACTGGACGCAGACATCGGCGGTCAAATACTTGAAGACGGTTCACGTCTTCTACCCTGAGCGGCCAGGTTTCGCTGCCGTAAAGTAATACGGCCCTCACCGTTGTATTATATGCGCGACCTTTGAGCTCCAGAGAAATACCCCTCAGTCGCCAGAGATGGCTCAAATTAGCGAATACCGCCCTAGCCTTAGAGATACGCGCTTCTATTTCATTCCCTACACCTCCACCGCTGCTGATGCAGCTTCCCAGGTATACAAAC
>QNGE01000723.1:0-38025 GCA_008508345.1 Paragonimus westermani | reverse complement strand
AAGTTATGCTTGATTGAATACCTTTTCCGCTACAATAGCATTGTGCTGCCATCAGTGGCGACTCTATCTGAAAACTTGTTGACCTTCGTTTCATGGTATTCAACTGTTTTTGCTTGTTCGTCTCTCTGCTTTTCTTTTGTTCGCTATATATTCGCACTTAGTGATTATTCCACCACTTCGTGGACCATTGCTAGGACCAACAGCGACCCGAACGATTTTACGCACAGGTGGGGCTCAAACCGGAAAATGATGGCATTAATCATCATCAAAGATAGCAATACATCAGTCGTTCTCGCTGTCGCTTAACTGCCATACAACCTTGAGGAAGAAACGAGATCCAGACAACAAGAAAAAAGGTGGACCTAATTGCGAAAGATAGTTACGCCTATGCTCAACCACATCGGACAACATCCCCACCTCAACCTATGGTTGAGGCAGAGTTAAACACTACTGCCTATTTTTGGCAGGAGTGAGACTCGAGTCTTCTGCTTTCTTTTAAAAGAGGTTAGTTGAACTGTGAATAGCATTCAACTCATCGCCTGATGTACAAACGTTGGTATGCGCTCGATACTCGTCCACTAACAATTTGAAACACCTTCCCTGAAGAGCAGTCCCGAGCTGGCACCAATCAGGGATTCAGTTTAGGGATAAATTAGGGCTAATTTCGGGAAAGTTTAGGGATGGATTCTCCCGACCAACAGTGTTTAGGTTGCTGAGAGTGTGTCTGTTCTAGAGTGAATCGGTATAATCCGTATTAATAAACTATGCGAAGTAACTAACAAAAAGGAATTGCCCTGAAGTCCAGGAAGTCTCGTTATACGTATTACCGGTTATCAGTCAGTTACAACATTCAGCGATGCGTTAGGGACGTTGAAACAAACTAACAAATCCCTAAGAGAATTGGGATTAATCAGGGGTTGTTCAGGGATGTGTTTGGATCGACTGGTGTCAATTGGTGTTGGATAATGCTGTGAACTTTGAGATATACAACTATCACGTTGCTTGTGGACAGCCGTGTCTGGGTTGGCTATTGGCACACAATTGTGTAGGACTTGATGATAAATGCGTGAAAGTGGAAATCGGAGCGAAATGATATATGATCATGGCTAACCGGATTCACGAGTTTGTCCACATAAGCAATGATCACGTTGTCCACGGTAAGTGGCATGCCAATCGCACAGGTGCAGTATTATGTGGTCGAGGAGTGGATTGAGTGTTGACTCACGGACGGGGTGTATATTGTGCGAGGTAGACGGTAAATNGAACTTTGAGATATACAACTATCACGTTGCTTGTGGACAGCCGTGTCTGGGTTGGCTATTGGCACACAATTGTGTAGGACTTGATGATAAATGCGTGAAAGTGGAAATCGGAGCGAAATGATATATGATCATGGCTAACCGGATTCACGAGTTTGTCCACATAAGCAATGATCACGTTGTCCACGGTAAGTGGCATGCCAATCGCACAGGTGCAGTATTATGTGATCGAGGAGTGGATTGAGTGTTGACTCACGGACGGGGTGTATATTGTGCGAGGTAGACGGTAAATCCGGTGGGTGTGTCCAATGTGTCCGATTGAGGCATTGACGTGGTCATGTTTGGCGACAAGATGCAAGATGTGTTTTGTTGTGGTTGTGACATGACTGATGTATGGGGGCAAGCAAGCAAGCGATTTGTGTGTCTCCTCGGTAGTATAGTGGTGAGTATCTCCGCCTGTCACGTGGAAGGCCCGGGTTCGATTCCCGGCCGAGGAGCGGCCGTTTTCGCCACAGTGCATAAATAACCAAGTCGTCTGCACAACCGGTCCGAACAACAGTTCACACTCACACATCTGTGTGCACACATTGTCACTGGGATGTTGCACGTGACACATGCAACAACCACCCTAACCGGCTAGTCGTGAACATGAGAAAAGAACAGGTCTGATTGATTAGATTGGAGAGAGAACTACATCGGTCGAACGGGATACTTTTCGTTTGCCCAACATAGAGTCCAACAGTTGCATCTCTAACTTGGGAATGTGTGAATGAACAATCGATCAGTGAGGTAGGCAACGCGAGGACTGGGTGGTCAATATTCTATATGACAATCTACATATGGATTTTGGTAGGTCAGTTAGTGTCAAATTTCGCATATATGCATTCGAGTGTATGGCGTGCACTAACTAGATGTTAGGCAGCGTGGATGGCACGATCACATCAGGGTACATCTCTTGTAGCACATGGCCCACCGAGATTGCACGGTTTCCTGTGGGTTTCGGCGGGCCATAAGAAAAATCTTCGAAATCAGAATCCCTGGGAATAATTCTCCTAAAGGTAAATGTCTATGTACATCTCCTCGAAATNGGCTGCACGGAGCGTGAAAACAGCTCGAACACTGGTTAGACGGCTGCAAATAAGTTCACTGAACTGTCAACCTCCGGTCAGACGTGAATGAAACACACTCCACTCACACCGCAAAGCGTGAACAACACACCTCCCCCATTGGCAATCGTCTCAGGTGATTACGGGTACCACGTTCCGGTACCACGTCAGTTTCCTTGCAACATGGCAGATTCGTGTTGAACGTGTTTGAAATTGTGATGGTGTGAGAAAATAGCTGCTAGCAGAGCGTGGTTTCGATCCACGGACCTCTGGGTTATGGGCCCAGCACGCTTCCACTGCGCCACTCTGCTGTGATCACACACGGCCTCAAACATGTAAACGAAACCCATCAACACTGTGTCTAATCGTGTTCGGAATGTGTTAAGTGTTGTGAACATCTAGGTCATACCGACGTGATTCTCGTGATCGCAGTGAGTGCCAGCGCGAATCAGCAATTCGGAATTTGTGTCAATTTGAGCGCATCATAAACAGAATGTAACATTTGTAATTCATCTATTTCACGGAATTTCCCATATCGCTTGCACCCTTTCCAGCACGTGGCTGAGCTCACGTCTCCGTCAGAGTGTTCGCAGTGTTCGACCGTTTTTGCTGTTGTCGTCGTTGCTGTTGTTTTGATTCTCGGTTCCCATTGTCATTCGCGTCCCGTATATGTCCGTGTAGTTTGCATGCACTTCGAATTCATCCTAGCGTATGGCTAAGTTGGCGCTGGCACTGTTCAGAATTCTATTCTGAACAGTCTCATGCCGGTCCAAGCAAGAGGAGCATTTTCAAACACGTCAAATTAGCCAAGCCTCCGATGTGAGAATGCTTGTTGACTGTGGCGTTTCTTTGTCTAACACATGCCGTCTCAACCTGATCATCGAGCATGTGATTGATAACCAGAATAGCCAAGTCCATTGTGATCAGAAGTCCTTTTACTATCAGGTTTAGGTTCACGGCGATCTGGATTATGCTCCAAACATTTTCTTCTCTACTACTCTGCTCTTATCATGTGCTACCTTGCGCATTTACTCTTGGTAGATAATTTTTTCTTGTCGTCTCTTCAAATATGCTGCAGCTGAAAATGAAACCGGTTACATCGTTCGAGGTTTATTTGAGAATACTTTTCCACTATACACACTCACAAGTTATATCTAACTGCGTTCACGTGTTTCTAACTGTCATTGCCTATTCAATCCACTCCGGACTATTTCAAGGAGGCAAAGTTTCACACCAAAAGATTACTAATGGTGGAGCACATCACATGGCCCCACATTGTCGGTACCCCAATGTGATCTTGCCATCCACGCGTTCTAGCCATGGATTGGAGTTAGCATTATAGTTACTGTCCCTTCTCGTGCATTACTCACAGGAGAATGTGACTGTGATTGCATGTAATAAAGTCCTGTGTTCTAGTCCATGCCATGGTGACGATACACACTACTGACGAGCTCTAACAAGAGCGAAACTCAAGTGTAGTAATTTCTTTCGAAAGGGGTGACCGGAATATTTTTGGGAATGCAACAGCCACGATCATTTGTGAGTGATGTTTGACTTATATAAATACATTTTCACTCTCATTTCGTTGAACATTTATGTTGTATAGTTATATTGTTCAGACCTTACTATTGTAGTGGTTCACTAAACACCCCATGAGCGGTCAAACTGCTGTTTCCGGTGGAGTAATTATTGTGGAAAAACTTTATCAAATTGTTGTTTCCATGAACTGATTAATCTCATTTGAACTCGTTAATTGTTTTGTGCGTTTCTTAATATCAAAAGTGTTCCAGATAAAAATTATGTATTTCACCTGAAAATGAATAACCGAAAACGAGTTTGTTGGCCTCACGTGTTTTTGACTTGTGTTTATCATTTTAATGTATACTTAATTTCTTTAAAATCTTCTTTATGGGCATCTTAAGACGTACCTACATTTATCTGACCTATGCTAACATGATTAGTAAATGTGATTTTTTCAGGCCTTCATGATGTGCAGCTCCCGAAATCTATGCTGGTGTTAGTCGTCACAAAATAGACGTTGGTCATCAGCTTCGGCAGCCCTTTCGAAAGTCAAGAGACAGTGCGGACGTTCAAGGGCGTCCGACCTGGCAGGTTTATCGGGGGGTGACGCTCACCTTGAATTCATGTAATGCGGGCAGCGTTATCAAGAGCCCTGCTGGAGATTAGCAAGTATTTCAAATAATACACGTCTTCTTGTGAAGCTAGGACCATCAGAAGTCCGGGAACAGCTCATGATTGCTCCCGTCGCACGTCAGACTACTTCGGATGAATTAGCTGATGCGGCTTTACAGTCGCTGCCTGAAAACTCCTTGACAGTAAATGATTTTAAAGTGAGTGATCTAAGTGAGTTGAACGTACTTGAAAACGCAATGGAAAAGTTGTCTTGGGAAATGGTGGATTTCACGGTATGGAGATAAACGAAAACCATGGCCCCATGTGGACGGATGTGGAAGATTTAGACACTGACAGAGCTTTTTCCCAATGTGCACGAGAAAGCGGTATTTGGATAAACGTCTTGTTGATTGTTGCTTGTTTGGGAAGAAAAACCCAGTAATAGGTGCGATCGACAGACGATAGTTCGGGCTAGTGGAAGAATCAGTGACAGATGATAATGCTGTTTGATACATACAAGGGTGGCGATTTCATTATCAAGGTCAAGATCGTTCTTCCATGTATAACGGTCGCTCGAACATTCTGTGGGTTTACCCTCAAAGTTAACGGCCTGACAAAGCACAATATCCGACTCGACGGTCATGTAGTCGAAAAGCTTTTAGTCATTTCCCCCGACACAGGTCAGACCATAATAAGAATACCTTTTCTTGACTGCGCTGAAGCCGTGATTGCTTTGAAACAAGCCAAGCTTGTAACAAAGTTTGGTGTGGTTCCACTAATCAGGAAACGTATACCACAACCCGTGAACAACGAAACTGTTCACCTAGATCAACGCCAACTTTTGACGACTGGATGTCGAATGAAGTAGAACTCCATTTCGAATAATTATTCACCACGAATCATGATCCATACGGCTACTGTGACTGGACTGAAAACGAAATCCCCATCGAATCAAGGCGGTTTCGACCATTCAATCCCAGAAGAATTCCGACACACTTACAATGGGAAATGGAACGTCAAGCGGAAAACGAATTGAAAGAAGAAATAACCGAGGGGGCGGATGACACGTTCATTTCTCCCCTCTTGTAGGTGAAGAATCCCAAGGAGATTGTAGATTCGTACTCATTGGCGAGTTAGTTTTAACATTTACCTCAGACTCACTGGGGTCCGTAGATCAGCGTCGATGTTAGGAGCACTAGCTGGAATTGTGCAGAAACTCTGTCCACCTCAAGATTTTCGATGGTATTGTAATTTTACAAGGTATGATGGGATAAGCAGTGTATCCC
Source organism: Paragonimus westermani (assembly GCA_008508345.1). NCBI lineage: Eukaryota > Metazoa > Platyhelminthes > Trematoda > Plagiorchiida > Troglotrematidae > Paragonimus > Paragonimus westermani. The sequence goes on along the minus strand of QNGE01000723.1, from coordinate 32,241 downwards.
GTGGTCAAAATTCGCCGGAAGCAGTTGACCGACTTTGCACATCTGATGAATGGAAACAACCGCATATTAGACGAGCTGAATCGAGCACATCCGAATAAAAAGTTCACCATCGAGTTCGAACCTCAAGACCGACTCTCATTTCTGGACGTCGCGTTGCTCAATCGATCAGATGGAACAATGCAATGGTCCATTCATAGAAGAAGAGCGTGGATGAATCAGTACACACATTCTTACAGTTCTGTCACGCCGAAATACACAGGAAACTTGATGCGTTACAGTGAAAGATCTAAACATCGGACAATCACTAGGAGGAAGTTACGTATATTCGCGAAACTTTGACGGGAAATGGATACTCTGAGAGATTCATAGACAAAAATTCGCACTACAGTACGAAACGTGAACTTGTGTCACTCGATACCTGCCGGTACTAGTGTCGTACCTAAAGGATAGTTTGCTCAAGTTTCCTCAGACTTCCAGTATCTACTCACTCATCTTGTATTGTCAAGTCGGTTACGTTGGAGGAACCACAAGACGGCTACCGTAGAAGATCCCTAAACACCTACTGAAGTGCTTTTCCAACGGTTCGAGAAAGCCCATTTCTAGTGCGATCAACCCCAACTTAATTGGCACTGGCCGTCGGATAAATCTGGATGAAGTGTTCTGAATCATTAGCAAGGTTCGTCAAACCCGTTCCAGAGCAGTCGGGGTGCGATTGTTATAAACGGCCGAGACTATTGCCAACAGATTCCATAACCCCTGCCTGTGTGACCTAAAACAATTCGTACAAAACCGAGCAGGCACGAACCCCTTAACGCTGATGAACGCATGTCTCATGACAGTCACGTGCGACACTAACGCACTCACCAACACTCCCACACTCTTCCATTAGACTGTGGTCCGTACCACTTCTGTGATTTCAATGGCCTAACTGATCCGATATAATTTTTACATATAACTTCGACTCACCCTATGGAAGTGTAGAAACTAATTACAATTCAATAAACATGGAAAGAGTGACTAGGGTGAGTCGCTACTCCGTCATTTTCAATTGTAGAAGCCTGGTGAGAATTACCGACAGCAGCTGTTTGCAAAATTAACTTAAGATTAATATTACGGAAATCTGGACAGTTTCGAGACAATCCGAAGACCGAACGCTGGTAAAGCAACTTAACGAATGCGGATTATTAGGCAGAGTCGCAAATGGCGGAACAGACGGTAGTACTACTCGGTCCCAAGACATGTCAGGCCGAGGTCTAAACACTGCCCGAGAAAACGATGACGATCCAGACTATTCCCATGCCAACATCGAAGAGGACGCTGCGACAGCTTCTCGGTCACGTTGGGTTCTACAGCCGTCTCACCAAAAACTCCCATGACCTCGCGATTCCATAATACGAAATTTTGAAGAAGAATTGACAGATTTACTGGTCAGAAAAATCCAGTCAAGCGTTCGTTGAGATCCAACAACTGATGGAGAAATAACAGCTGATCCCGAAACTGCCAATGACTGGATAGACCTTCGTTGTCGCGACAGACACGAGCGATATGGGAATCGAAGTTGTACTGAAGTAGGAAGGCGGCGTTGTGGGATGTGCCAGACGCATACTGAGTCCTGTTGAACGAAACTACTCAACGACAGGGAATGAGTGTTTGGAGATCGTGTGGGCTTTGGAAAAGTGGAGGCCGTGCTTGCTCGGCCGAGGTTTCCATGTGGAGACCAACCACAAACCGTTGGATTGGATTCAGTCGGCAAAGGGCCCACGGGAAAAGCTGTTTTGTTTGGAATTAGGACGACAGGAGTACGACCCTTACAATTGGCCGTGTGTCCGAAAATGAGAACTGTGTGGTTGATTTACTTTCCCGATCAAAACACATGAATGAGGTCTACAGGGACGTGATCAGAGTTAACAGTATCGAACTGGAGAGTGACCCCTAAAAGTTACAAACAGCACAGAGGATGTGTACGACGATCCGGGCGACGATTGACCGACTTCCGTCGGGAGGACAACAACCAGAAGACGTGGGGAATTCGGAATTGAAAGCTTCCAGAATGCACTGGTTATACTTGCGTTTGATCAGTGTCGGAATTCTTATGCGCCAACTGCGGGGGTGGTGTGGGGAATGAACGTGTGGGTTATGCCGGCGGAGTTCAGAGTGACAACTTTAAAGGAATGTTATCAGCTGGCTCATTTGAAATGCTGAGGCAAAGGGCATACTGGCCGGGACTGAAAAATGATATTAACGATTAGGTACGGGTGTCCCAGTAATATCAACTGTTAAAGAACACTAACCGCCCTAGTCAGTATCCTACTCAACCAATCGCATTCTAGGAAATTGGGGACTTATGGGCGGTGGGCGTGATGAGCCCTTTCCAGTAACCACTTCCGGAAATCAATATATCTTAGTCATAATTGAACAATTCACAAGGTGGGTGGGAGCAGCCGCTATACCCGATCGGTGTGAGAGCACAGGGCGGTAATGGAATATATCGTTACAGATCAAGGAATACCGCGAAAAATATCGACTGATCAAGGCCCCTGTTTCGAAAGTGAAGAGTTTCGGAACTGCTTGGAGCGCTTAGGAACCAAGAAAATACGAACAATTCCATACCATCCTCAATCAAACCGATTGGCGGAAATGAACAATTGCACAATCAAGGAGTAGCTGGCGGTGAAAGAGGGAAGTTCGAAGAAAACGCCGCCATTGATTCTGTTGGCCCACTGTTGTTCGCCACTAGGAGCAACGAAGAGGTCGCCATTCGAGGTAGTGTATGGGAGCGTGTCATGTTTGCCAGTCGATCAGGAGGTTGGTTCATGGGGATACCGATGGATGAGCACGCGAGAACTAGGAGTAGCTCAGAGATTGGCCAACTAGAACTTGGTAAACGTACAAGAATTTTCCAGGGAGCAGTCAACTGCAAGGTCATCGGGTCGAGGTGGTGTGTCTGAACTTGGTTCGAAGGTTAAGTACAGAGACCGGCGGAGTCTGGGGGCAACAAGATCGGTATCTAGGACTCCCCTGGCAAAGTGGAGAGGACCGTATGTAGCGGTGGAACGTTGCGCCCCAGTGTTTTTGATTAGGAATGGAGAAAACCTGCATCGAGTCTACGGGAGCCAGTCCTGCAAGTGGTACGACACTCCGATCGGAAGAGAATGCACACCAGATGTATCAACAGAACCGAGGCTGGCAATTAGATTGATTTAGAGTTAGAATTAGATAGAATTAGAACGAAGAGAACCTGAACGCTTTTCGTTACGGTTGGAACAGTCTTTGCGGGTGTTGGAGTGTAGTAAGGACGAGCGATCGCACTATACTACTCATACCACTACTATTCAGTAATGAGGCAGGAGCATGGATTTTGCCATCGAGATAGCCGCAGGAAAAATACGAGGAGGAGTATTGGAGTGAAGCGTGTCATGAAATGGTTCTTGTTTTTTTTGAGGAACTGGGCACTGGCATCCGTGGCAACTGTGACCATCTGACACCAGCGTCGTACGCAGATGAGTGATTTCGTTCGTAGTTATGTTGAAGCGCACAACCCACGTATTGGTTTCCCAGATAAACAACTTTTGTGCCATCCACGTCCTAATCTCACAACAATGGCACGTTCCCCACCTCATGTGGTCAGCACGTGTTACGCATATACTGAAGTACATGTGGGGCGTGTGAACCATGCCGACAGATTTTGTCCAAATTGTTAAGCTAAACATCGTACAAAGGAAAATTCAGTAGGATACACTCGAACACGCTATGCTGTGCCTAGGAAATCGATGAGATTCCCGCCGCAACTTGAGCAGGAGATTCTGCTGCGCTGTTCCAGGATTCTCTGAGAAAATCGGAAGACTAGGAGTATTGTTCATTCGTGAATTCAATTAAGTGAAAATTCTAGAATTGTAGCGCTGCAGTTAAAAGGACGCTGTAGTCCACTAACGTCCACGCTACGCACTTACGTATACCTTCATCCTGTCATCGCACATTCAGGCAGTGTGAGTCATTTCACACGAAGCTTCACATCGACAATGCACTCCGGGTCACGCAATGGTGTCAGCTATAAAAGGTGATACCAACGTCATACCAAGATCGACATCCACATTGCACAGCACAATACTGTGATCTGCAAACAACGCCAGTACACTCGGTTCTCACATCACTCTCAGATGTCCTCCTTGTTTCTGTCGAATCAGAGGGTTTCTCTCATGCTCAGACGATATTCCGATATATATGCAGAGGGTAGTGATAAACACGTGATAATGGGAATCGGAGAGAAACGATATACGATCATGGCTAACCGGATTCACGAGTTTGTCCACATAAGCAATGATCACGTTGTCCACGGTAAGTGGCATGCCAATCGCACAGGTGCAGTATTATGTGGTCGAGGAGTGGATTGAGTGTTGACTCACGGACGGGGTGTATATTGTGCGAGGTAGACGGCAAATCTGGTGAGTGTGTCCAATGTGTCCGATTGAGGCATTGACGTGGTCATGTTTGGCGACAAGATGCAAGATGTGTTTTGTTGTGGTTGTGACATGACTGAGGTATGGGGGCAAGCAAGCAAGCGATTTGTGTGTCTCCTCGGTAGTATAGTGGTGAGTATCTCCGCCTGTCACGTGGAAGGCCCGGGTTCGATTCCCGGCCGAGGAGCGGCGTTTTCGCCATAGAACAACCGAGTCACCTGGACCACTGCTCAAACCCACAGCCGCATGGAACACTGTTGGCGCACAGCATTGTTGCGCAGTTGACTGCTAGTGAAACCGATCAACAGCTCGTTCGTTCGTTCGTTCGTTCGTTTAAGAACGTTTGAATGAGCAGACGACCGTTCTGATTTGGTGTGCAACGTTCTGGATGTCATATCCACTAAGCAACACATGGTTCACAAGCGTTGGAAATATCCGGTTCGTTAATGCCCTGATTTTTCGCACGTGTTTCAATGCCTATCGCGGTCATGTGAACAACAGAATGATGCGTCCAACTGTTCTTCGAACTGTGTCATCAGGCTAATCAGAAGAGGCTGCACGCAGAGTGAAAACAGCTCGAAAACTTTTGTTTTCATCCTGGCACGGTCGTCAAATTGTTATATGCCCGTTAAGAGGGAAAAAGGGAGTTCGTCAATAACCATCAATCGAGAAGATATAAAACCATTACAAAAGTGATGAAAAGGAAGGAAACAGCGTGGAGCGTTAATTTGATGTCCGGTCAGTCATTTTGCCTTCAATTGAGGCCTCTTTTTCGGAGACTGCGCAACCGCCGACTCTGTAACACAAGGGGGAAAAGCAGCGATCATTTCAATCCATGCTGCTACTGAATAGTGGTGTAAGTAGTATGGTACGACCGTCTTTCCTCAATGCAGTGGAAGCTTCGAAGGTGAATAAGGAGGGGAATCGTCACGACATCTGTTACAAATGCGGTAGACGTGAACACTGATGAAGGTTCTGCGCACTGGGCAAGAAAAGTCGAACTGAAATAAACGTTTCACTGATTGTTTTTCTCTGGGATGGGAGATCCGGTAGTATGCTGTGCCTTAGATCTCCATGAGATTCCCGCTGCAAAGTGGCACATTCGTGTCGAACGAGTTTGAAATTGTGATGGTGTGAGAAAACAGCTGCTAGCAGAGCGTGATTTCGATCCACGGACCTCTGGGTTATGGGCCCAGCACGCTTCCACTGCGCCACTCTGCTGTGATCAAATGCGGCCTCAAACATGTAAACGAAACACATCAGCACCGCCTCTACTCTCATTATATTGACAGTGTTCATCAGCTTCGGTAGTTGAGGTCATTTTTAAATAGTTGTAACTCAACCGTGTGGCTGCTTAAATCGCATCCTGTTTTAGGTTGCTCTGTAGCGCGCAAGCATGAATGCCTGTAACATTTGCGGACCAGCTTTTGGGCATTTTGGAAGCACCGGGGGACAGCCTATTTTTACACATTTTTCTTTAATCCCGTCACTTGTTTTCTTGTCCTGGCACTTCCATTTTATCACAACACTTATCTTTCTACCCTGCCTCTTCTCTGCGCACTGGGAATCCAATTGTTTAGTGACCCTCCTAAAGGGATAGAGAAGCCCCCGCCTTAACTAGGGCTCTTTTTTCCGAGGTTTCCTGCTCACCGAATTCTAGCTCGAACTTTAATTTTGTCCTCCAATGACACCAGCCGCGCACCAACGTGGTTCACACACTTGGGCATTCCAGGTGCAGCAGGAATTGCACCCCTGAGGCTCCACCCAAGGAATGTTCTAACAGTATACGGTTCTTTTCTGGTTCCTATTCTTTGATTCAATACCTAATGAGCCTCGGGAATACCGCATCCGATGAGAACCCCGTATACTTTTGTCTAGGATAACGGGAAAGTCAATTCGTGTTCGGTGAGCCCACTGTCGCAACTCCAACGGGGATGGTCTGTCGATCTGCGCAGCCGGTAACTTATCAACAGATGGTGTTCGCCTTGTCCAGCGATTGAACCTCAAATGTCACTCGTTGACATGGTATCATACGAGTACAGTACAGAGTGCGAATAGAGAGTCGACAGAGAATGTTCGGTAAATCGAGTTTACCAGCTGCTCTTTCGTCTACTACGGTGATATCCGAACCATCACCAAAAATGCATACGTCGCAGTGGCGCATGTTTGGCTCACTAACCGAACAGTTAGAAAGCCAAGAAGAACACCATTTGGAATGGTAGAAGTTGCACCACGTCGTTCAACCTCTTCATTTGTCTTGGGCATACGTGATAACACGTCATCATGTGTCGGAGTATGGTGACGCCCACCACAACCAGACCTTAGACACTCAACACGGACTCTACATGACTTGGCCACATGGTTGGCCTTCAAACAAATAAAACTCCGTCGATTGAGTCTGACTGTATTCCTACGCTGTTCAGACGATTCGGCAACGAAGTGTATACAGTTTGTAAGGTCATGGTCACCTCTGTGCAAGGGACAACGGACAGACTGGTTATTCAAGCTGATGGTCGTCACGTTAGCATGGCGTCTGGACCTCTTGAGGTTAGTCGCATCCAAAGAGCTAGTAGTGGACTTCGGATCAGCCTAACTAGTTGGCCATATTCACTAGTGGCTACAGATATTCTTTTCTCAATAAAGGTTAATAAATCGGCGAAGGTGGGCTTCTTCCTGGAGATCATTATGCAGACAGCCATATCAGCCTACCTTTCCTGTAGACCTCTGGCAATCGTTCAACCACCCGGATCAAATTAGTAGACCCTTCTAACTCTCCCGACCTACCAAATTGCAACAGCGTGATGTTGCATGCTCGCATTTGGGTGGCTAAACGTCTGAGACCATCCAAATCAAAAGCAACTAATGTAAATTCCTTGATCCACGAACTGAGAAAATTCGTTCCTATCGTTTGCTTTCCCCATTTTCCCCACTAACCTGACACTTGTTCCCACTATCTCACCCACCACATTTTGTTTTATTGAACTAATATGTCATTAAATGTCCGCCGCGCGAGTGGCCATTCCTGTCCTGGTCTGCTGGTGTGTCGGTTCACCTTTGACCTTGTTGGTCCTGTTGAGAAGCTGTTGATTTTGCTGGACGAGACTATCGTCGCGAACGATTGAAGTTTGCCTTTTGTAGCTATTGATGCATTTCGTTGATAGTACCGTAGAAATTGTTGGATCCAATCTTGTTCTCATTTTGAAGATCCGTTTTTTGGGCTACGTGTAACTTAACGATCAGACGTGAATCGTTACACCTAACTTGGGACCACCAAACAGTTCGTGTTACAGACGGAACGATCTGATGTGGGTGACCAAACTGACTTGTGAGGATTTCTATAGCTTCTCTATAGCCTGTCGACCCAGGTAGAAGCACACAATACTCTATGGATTCCTTCGCCTTACTACGGAAATAACAGATCAAATGTGAAGACCTTTGGTTACCATCATTCAATATGTTTGCAACATTATTTTCGAAATTTCTAAGAAACCCATGAAAGCGTCTTGGCGACCCACCAAATGGTTCGACCTCAAGCTTAGGCAGACCTACAACCAGTATTAGTGACTTGTGTGATTCTTCCAGCGTCTGGATAACGCTACTCACCTGACTGAACTGAGCTGGTGAGTGGAATGTTCCTGTCTCGTCGAGTTCCTTTAGTTTGACTGAAACAACTCGTTCGGGGTGTTTTTGGACAGCCAGCAACCTCTGCTGAGGCTCAAGCCTTCTTCTGTGCAGCTTATGCTCCTTTTCGGCAAATAACACTTCCTCGTGCCTCAGCTGCGCCTCGAGGACTTCCAGAGTGGAAGATTCTGGCGGGACGAACTTGCGGTGGTCAATCTGCCTCATCTGATGGTTCTTATACGGAGCCAGATTTCTGCATAGCTTTCGGAGCCCAAAACATACCGCGAGTATAGGAAACAGCACAAATATCATCAACCCTAGCCTGGTATATAGAAGCGTAGGAAACAGAAGGTAACTTGCCAAGCTTAAAAACGTCATGAGCATCACGGGGCAATTGACCGTTTGCTAGTGCAGAGGGTGGGTTTGGGGCGATGGGTTTGAGGGACAGGACACATTTCATCAACAGACGAGGATCCGTTCGAAAAATTTCGAAGCGTTCGGGACTTCCCGAGACCACAATGCCGAGGGTCGGACGTGTTGACATTCGTAAACTCATCAGGTATGAGAGGTTCTCCAATCTGGATTCTTCTGCACTTTCGTCGGTCGTGAATCAATGGGCGCACGTGATTGAATAATTCAGAAGATCCGAATCCAGCAGTGACTTGAAACCTCGTTATGAAAGTACTGTTAAATCGCTCCAGGCGAATTAGGGGTAATTCACTCAGTAACGCGTGCTCGACAATTCCAATAACGCTTATTCCGACGGTCCGGTTAACGGAACTATCTTCCAAGTAAAGAAAGCGTCAAAAAAGGCGATCGAAAGGATTGGAATTTATACCGTATTATTGAGTAAAATTACAATTAATGTGCTATCTCAACATGAATGTGAATTAATCGGACACACAAGTTATCCAACAGGGAGGCTTTCAAAATGGAGTAACCAAACACGAATCCACCAACGGCCACCAGTCAACGGGAAATGAGCTCATAAAACAATCGGGTGTGGATGAAGGTGGGTACATGTCAAACAATATCCAGATGGGAAGTTTCACTAGATAAGCAATGATAGTTATAAAAGGAAGACAGTAAATACTGTGTAGTTATGGTACAAAATTCGCCTTGATCGTTTACTGCACACAGTAGGGACTGGTAAAGTCAAATTTAGGATCGGATTTTTACAAACAAACCAAACACGTCTCATCGAATTCACTGCTCCGCATCATACCAAACGAAGGCGACAAACGTACTAGATGAGCTTCAGCAGATCCAACAGTGCCCCTTGTGGCGCAAAGCTGTAGGTTACAGAGGCTTGGCAACTTGTCTTCTGTAGACAGAAGGATGTTGGACTAGGTTTCAGTATCAACCAGGAACATATTCCAGTTTGCACATCCGGTAGAAAAAATGAAATAACAATGGAAGGCGGCATCCATGAAATCCGTACATGATACCGTTTCGCCTTAGATACTGCTTACGTGCACGAATTAGTACCCTTTAAGCTTGGCCACCAAAGCGTTCGCGATATCAACAATAATCAATATCTAACTATGAGTGTTGCCTGGGTAATTTGCTAGGTCTAAAATACGATGAACAGATTAAAGGGATTCCTATCCAGCAGCGTAGATGCCGTCCAAACGGATGAACCAGAGAAGGAGGATCGTCTGGGAAAGCAAAGCGACCACTAGAGTGATAGTGTCTAATGCATGACAGCCAATATGTTTAAAGCACCTTCTATCTATTGAGTAATGAGTAGCCCATCAGAGGCTGTTGAAAACCAACGGATGAACGGAGTTTGGAATAATACAGGCAAATATATACATTTTGAGCGTATATGCGAACACAGAAAAAGATGCATTGCGCCAGTGATGAGAAAATGGAAATACGGAACCAAAGTTAAGCAGACACGAGGGACGAACTGTAGCAGAAAGTTTAAAATGACTGGGTCCACAAATGTATGGAAAAGTCCAACAGAATAATACTCATTCTGTTCACACCAGGAAACCCGTAGAGCAATGAAAACGAAAACTCAGTGTATCATTAGCCGACACCGAAATAAGGAGTTTGTGAAGAACAACACGTCCGATTATCGAAAGGAGAATAAACCAAAAAAACCTGTAAAAATCACGTTGAAACGCACATGTACAAAAAGAATGAACAATGAGGTTCGCTTATCGAAAATGTTATCGATTAAAATCCCTCAAAAAAAGAGACCAGAAATCAAGAAACGCGCATTGCTCAGTGTTAGCAAAAATAGCAAAATCCAGATACATACTGACGACACAAGACAGACGATACCATATGGACTAGGAAACGTCAAATTGGCCCGTCAATCTCAACAAACATAGGTCGGACCACGCCTCAAATGTTTCCACCACTCATAGCTAAGGAGCTGCAAGGCGAAACCGAAACTGGGGAAACGCGCGCGATACGCTTTTAAACCACGGCTAACCGGTGCTTTTCCCCCTTGTGTTACAGAGTCGGCGGTTGCGCAGTCTCCGAAAAAGAGGTCTCAATTGAAGGCAAAATGACTGACCGGACAGCAAATTAACGCTCCATGCTGTTTCCTTCCTTTTCATCACTTTTGTAATGGTTTTATGTCTTCTCGATTGATAGTTATTGGCGAACTCCCCTTTTCCCTCTTAACGGGCATATAACAATTTGACGACCGTGCCAGGATGAAAACAAAAGTGGCAGGGTAAAAAGATAAGTGTTGTGATAAAATGGAAGTGCCAGGACAAAAAAGCAATTGACGGGATTAAAGAAGAAAGTGCAAAAATACGCTGTCCCCCGGTGCTTCCAAAATGCCCAAAAGCTGGTCCGCAGCGATAGGCATTGAAACACGTGCGAAAAATCAGGGCATTAACGAACCGGATATTTCCAACGCTTGTGAACCATGTGTTGCTTAGTGGATATGACATCCAGAACGTTGCACACCAAATCAGAACGGTCGTCTGCTCATTCAAACGTTCTTAAACGAACGAACGAACGAGCTGTTGATCGGTTTCACTAGCAGTCAACTGCGCAACAATGCTGTGCGCCAACAGTGTTCCATGCGGCTGTGGGTTTGAGCAGTGGTCCAGGTGACTCGGTTGTTCTATGGCGAAAACGCCGCTCCTCGGCCGGGAATCGAACCCGGGCCTTCCACGTGACAGGCGGAGATACTCACCACTATACTACCGAGGAGACACACAAATCGCTTGCTTGCTTGCCCCCATACCTCAGTCATGTCACAACCACAACAAAACACATCTTGCATCTTGTCGCCAAACATGACCACGTCAATGCCTCAATCGGACACATTGGACACACTCACCAGATTTGCCGTCTACCTCGCACAATATACACCCCGTCCGTGAGTCAACACTCAATCCACTCCTCGACCACATAATACTGCACCTGTGCGATTGGCATGCCACTTACCGTGGACAACGTGATCATTGCTTATGTGGACAAACTCGTGAATCCGGTTAGCCATGATCGTATATCGTTTCTCTCCGATTCCCATTATCACGTGTTTATCACTACCCTCTGCATATATATCGGAATATCGTCTGAGCATGAGAGAAACCCTCTGATTCGACAGAAACAAGGAGGACATCTGAGAGTGATGTGAGAACCGAGTGTACTGGCGTTGTTTGCAGCTCGGTTGTTTGTTTGTTTGCAAGGGGTAGGCACCTTGATGTTGAGTGTTTGTATAAAGACGTATCTGATTTTCAGTAGTTAGGTCCCTTCCGGTGCCCTTCTTTTTTCCTTCTCTCTTCCTATATGGGGTTTGCTTTTTCTTCATGGTTGTGTGGCAGTCAAGCATTAGTGTGAACCACTGATGTATTGCTGTCTATGATGATGATGATTCTCGTTAATTTCACATCACGCCTTCACATTTTCTCGAGGCAAAGGTCCGTGTCTTCTTACCGTTTTTTAATTCGTGAAACAAACACAGTGTAAAGCCAAAACTGAAAATCTATCGAAACCAATCTGTTGGTCGGAAAATTTGTTTCCATGATTTCAATTCTCGTTTCCAACTGGTGTGTCAGTATCCGTCCTGTTTCCTTGCAAGCTTACCTCTTTAAGCTGATGGGTAATTTGATTGAACGCTACGAATAATAACATAGTAGTACAGGCCATGGTTAACTAATCGCCTTACAGTGATCCTGAGTACAGTCAATAATTACGTATGATGTGCGTCGGGGAAATGATGAAAGGTTGTTTTCATATAAACTAGTCGTAGCTGTCGCATCCTCATGGACTACGTGACCGTTGATTTGGACACCATATTCTGTCAGGCTATTAACTTTGAGAGTAAAACCGCCGACTGCTCGAACGACCATCGCACACAGCTAAACAATCTCCCGTGGCCGTAACCCAATCAATGAAATCGCAGCCCCAGCGTCAACCAAACAGCCCTCTGAGCTACCATTGATTTCTAACCTGGCCTGAACAGCTGCCTTATCAACTGCCCCTATTACCGGATCTCCCTTCCCAGACAAAAACAATCAGTGAAACGTTTATTTCAGTACGACTTTTCTTGCCCAGTGGGCTAAACCTTCCCCAGCGTTCACGTCCACCGCATCTGTAACAGACGTCGTGACGATTCCCCTCCTTCTTCACCTTCGAAGCTGCTACTTCTTTTGTCAACCTTTCCAATGCGCTTCGAAGGTAATTTAGTACACTCAGTTCGCTCACCCCCAACCCGCCGACTGTCGGGGAGTTCTCTGGCAGCAGTGGACGAACTGCAGCAGCCAACCGGTCCAGTATCATCGGATGTGCGATGAGAACAACCCAAAGCTGATGCCGGACTGTTGATAGCATTCTCTCCAAGAACTGATCTTCCAACATGCTTTGTTCTGAGTAGCGTTCCAAATGCGGCGGGGATTTTGAGAGTGCTCCCACAGGGACACCGCATAAACAAATGCGTCGTCTACTGCACCAAGCCAAGCACCCTTGAAACACCGCACTGCATCCTGGCAATCGGCGGAGCTGTCAAGACGAGTCGGAGTAGTCTGTTCACGTAATACCGACCGCACGATATTCACCAAGTTGTTGAAGTTTGTCTTCAATCCTACTGCGAAGTAAACCACGGTGCAGGCATGATCGAAATACCGATCTCTGTGGCTGGCTGCACACTGGTGGAGGGTGAAGTGCCAGTCAAATGAAAGACAAACACTGTTCCCGATCAGTTCATTCAATACTTAAGCTTATCTGAGACCAGTGGAGCATCGCGAACAGGCTAGCAAGGTGCCCGCATTAGGCGTGCATTCACACCATTGGTCTAAAAACTCCCACCCTGATCGGTGTGTTCTATACGAACTTACGCGCCACCCAGGATATACATTGTAAAGTGAAACGGAATTTCAGTTGACTTGATCTGAACACTGATTAGTTAGGTATGCATCTGACTGTTCCAGGGGTTTTGTATTACTGGATGAATGGGTTGACCTAGACTGTTGTGGAGTGTGGTTCACTTTCGGAGTGAGTAGCGTTCGAGTGTTTCTTTGTTATCCCCACCATCCTGAATCGTTTTCCGTAGTTTTGTCTGTTTGATCTCAATCCGTTCTGCTAACCTGTTATTGGTTGGTTCGACTTCAACGCAGCCAAATTCCGAGCACTGACAGTTGAATAGTTGTGCTCAGTTTTTTCTTTTTATCTTGTCGACGAATTTTTCTCCCTCTCGATCTAGGGGTTTAGACAATGCGGGCAAAACCACCATCGTGAAAAAGTTTAACGGCGAAGATATTAACAGCATTTCACCAACTTTGGGATTCAGTATTCAAACACTGGAACATATGGGGTAACCAGAGGTCCTTCTCTGCATGCTCATACTCATACAACAGATATAAACTGAACGTCTGGGACGTGGGCGGTCAGAAATCACTGCGGTCCTATTGGCGCAATTACTTTGAAACCACGGATGCGCTGATCTGGGTGGTGGACAGTACGGATCGCCTACGTCTGAACGATTGTCGTGACGAGTTATCCAATTTGCTGCAGGAAGAACGCTTGACCGGAGCAACCTTGCTTGTATTTGCAAATAAACAGGTGAGCCATACGTTATTCCAACCATGTTGCCTGTTGGATAACGATTTTTCAGGTTGTTGCGCCCGTTGGTCCAATCCGCTTGAGCGACGGCTCATCCGGTCGCCCATGCTGTCCCCGACCCGCTCGCCGTGGGCGTTTAGAAATACCTTGCTGCACCATCGATGTATTCCGCCGAGAGTTGGAGTCCCGCACCTTCGGCTTGACAACCCATCACAATATCTCGTATACAGTGACTCACGCTTGCCCGACAATCACATACTTGTACAACTGACTTCTTGAATGAACAACAAACGCCCTATCTGCAGCGGATTTTTACACCTCGCAGATCACAAGCAGAACAGTCACCCGTTGACTTGACTGGTCAGCAACTTCTCCGCACGTGTATGAACACTAGCCCTCGTAACATACCTGTTCGTGAACTCTCGGACAGACGTGCAGACAAACCGATAGTTTATTCAACTGCTTTGCTTTAAGCTTGCGAGTGGTTTCCTCCAGGCTTTCATCATAGGCCACAACAATAAAAACCAGATCAGTAAACTGCTCATTTTCAGATTGCTCACAAGCTATTCTCCTTATACGCGGTGTGCTCTGGTCAGGTTAAATACCACTTCGATGTCACTTGCGTGAGTTTTCTAAAGCAAGTGTGGATTCAGCCGATAAGTGATTGCCTGCGTCAGCCGCAAATGGCGTATAAACGGTGTCATTCGTAATTGTGACATTGACTGCCTCTTCTAGTCAAAGATCGTTGAACTCTGATTGCTTGGGTCCAAGCAGTAACCGGTCCTATATCGTTTTCTATATCTTACACTTTCGTCTGTTTCCTGTTGCCTCTGTTCTTCATCCCAACAAGTACTGTTAACTTGTTAGATTCGGCTAGTCGAGTCAAACAATTTTCCTTGTTATGTAGCTGACGTTAATCCACTAATTGTTTAAATCCAACGTCGTCATCGGTTCCGTCATGAATTGTGACCTGCTGTTCATTAGTTTTGTCCACCAATGACATTCTTCTGTTGACCACAAGAAGACTTTACTTTGGGACGATTCAGTAGGTATTACCAACCTTTAGGGCCACCTCCCGTTTCCGACAGACTCATCAACCTATTCTCTTACCCAATGAGCAGCACGCTTCTTGCGAAGCGCAGCTCGATGTTGTTTCTTGACGTAACGGAAAAATTGTCTTTAGTAATCCATTTATCCTATACATCTACCGTGTTTCGGTCTGACTGTTATACTGTTTTGGACTGTGTTGGCTACGCCGTTTACTGTTCCCTTGGAGCCACACATTGCTGAGCCTACCGGTTCAGTAGAGTTGATGTTTCCATGAGAAGTCACAGCTGAGGTTTGTTAAATTTGACGTTTGATATTGCTTTACCTGGGATCGTGTTGAACTGCTCTCTTTACTGTTGTATCGAGCCCTTCAGACAACGAGGGATCGACCTAGTAGCGACGTTAAAGTTATTTGAAGTTAACCAGTCGTTCAATCTGTGGTGGATTGTGAGGCCGGAGGTGCGAGTTTTCGAGCGCTCGGCCGAATACCTCAACGCGGAGGGAGGTACGTTCGAAAACCTGCCGCGATCGGGTCGAGGACAACGTGCGCGACCGGATGAGTCATCGCTCGACTGGATCGGACCAACGGGCGAGGCAGGGCAGGCGAAATACGACAGACGGCCAGATCGGAGGCGTGGTTTTTCCAACATTTAGAGGAACATCTCGACACGATGTTGGAATACGGTCAAGGCCAACATTGGGTGGATGGCGGACAGCACGAGCAGCCGGACGAGCCATCGCGCAACGAAATCGGACAAACAGACGAGGAATGGCAAGCGAAAAACCCTCCGATAGAAGGCACCGGTCACGCACGTAAACCGGTTAGAAGTGCACACGACGTGTGAACGGAAACCGGGGGGTGCTGCGGGTTGGAATTGCGACTTATAAACGAGAGGGCGCGCGTTGCATGTGACTAGCGGTTTGGACAATAAAGATTGTGCTTTATTGGACGCCTTCTCGCTACAAATCGACAGCGATCTGTCGTTGGTACTTGACAGTAAGGCGTGATCCTATTGATCTCGTGTCACCGAACGATTCCTAGGTCGTACAAACTCATCATTTACAATAAACAACTTCAATGGATTTAGGTATTGTGTCGCATATAACGGTGCGAAAAATCTTCGACTTGGATTGAACATTGAGAGAGCCACTTCCAAATAAGGTGTGCTCGCAAGTTTTTGCGGGTTGCAAATTATGCATAAGC
Source organism: Paragonimus westermani (assembly GCA_008508345.1). Taxonomy (NCBI): domain Eukaryota; kingdom Metazoa; phylum Platyhelminthes; class Trematoda; order Plagiorchiida; family Troglotrematidae; genus Paragonimus; species Paragonimus westermani. The sequence goes on along the minus strand of QNGE01000723.1, from coordinate 15,879 downwards.
TGCCATCTACCAAGGAACCATCGTCTGAATTCAACCTCAAACTTGTTTTTTCAAGCGTCAGCTAATAAGCCTTATGGAACTCCCAAATCCGCAGGTTAGAGTCTAACGAGTCATGTTCCACCAGTGGCGACCAATAATTGAACTCGGCCAAAGTGATTTAAAAGCCAGATGGTAACAAACTGACGTACAACGGAGTCATCATAATCCACCATACGTTAACCACATAACGCCAAATCAATTTCTGACCCATTCGGATTCGATGAACGAGTCTCACGTTAGTTCACGTCCAGCTATGAGCAACAAATCTCTTGAATGCCGTTCCGATCTACACGCATTGGGTAAAACAGACGTAGTAGTAAACAGAAAACAATATTTTATACAATCACATATATACCTAGCTGACCATTTGAAAGTAAAAGAGAGCAACATTTGAACGACTGAGTCAATTTAACAGCAGCCCATGAGGAAAACGGGGGCCCGCAGTAGAGAGGTGACACTCTGAGAATAAAAATGGGCATCGGGTGGTGGTTAGTTAGGCTGCGATCTCCGCACTGAGGAACAGGCAAAATAAGTCGGATATCACAACAAGAGTTGAGACAAACAGAATCTTTGGTGCACAATCGCGCTAGAACACGCAAGCACGAAAATGTGTGTGCTTCATTCGGCAGAGAAAAGTCTTGACGAAACATCTTTAAGTAACCAGTTGATACCTTCCAGTAGATTTTCTCCGGTCACCGCGCTACAGCCGAGAATGCACCAGTGATGACTTTTGATGCTGTCAAGATCCAATGCCTCACGGATTTGTGCAGGTCGAAGCGATGCTGCCAGGTCCTGTACGGATACAAGTTAGACGAACAAAATACGAACCGGTTAACCGTGTTTAAACGTCTAAGATGGAACTGTTGTGTATCGAGAAAGCTGAGTAAAAACAAGTGAAGGAAATCAGAACAAAACAAGACAACAGGTTGCATAGCTCCTGTGGTTTCTGCGGAAGATTTGTGGGAGCATTAACCTCAAGGAGGTCCGAGCAGTATTGGAAAGCCGTTGAATGATCACATGAATATCGGTTTGTGAGGAAAAACCAAAATGACATACTGGCGAGGAGATTGCACGAATCTTGATGCATGGCATATTATCAGACTGAACCAATCAGTGACGGAGTGCACGCGTGTTTCCGATTAATTAGTCCCTCTATTGCCCAGAGGACTCACCGACTGTGTGCACATTATGAAGCAGAATGCAGATGCTGCATAATTCACACTTACGTTCCGGTTGAACGTTCAGAAGTAGACACCTTGCTGATCACTTGAGGTTAGACACGGGGAGTACGGAAATCAAGTCACACTCCTTCCCCTTCTTTGGCCTACTAGTTAAGGGATTTTCGTGTGGCAGCTGAGCAACGGTGCGAACCAGCGATGTCTTCGACGGTGATTATGAGGATGTAAATCAGAACAGAACTACGATTGTTCCATAACGGTTCTTCTGGTTCCCATGAACGTTTTTGGTTAAGCAGTTGTAGGAATGTAGTGGTACACTATCAGGCTGTATAGTTTACTGACGTTTTTAACCGCACAGCTTATCGATCACAGGTAGAGGAGCCCGAAATGTTCAGATTAACTGCATCCGAAATAGAGATCGGAGTTTAGACTATGACTCCTTTTTGGTCATTCAGCGTGGTTGCGATAGGTCTGTTTGACACGACCTGATATGCCCAATAGTCGTTCGCTTGAATACAGAAGACTCGGTTGCAGAAAAGCTCTTTCCTAAAGCAGGTCAATAGTGTAGATGCATGCGTATCCAGCTCAGAAATACCAGCCACATAAACCATATTACATCGATTCTAAGCTACTCTTTAGAAGAACCTACACCGGTCTAGTTCCATGTGAGAAAGGATCCGGTGAGTGCCAACAAACTCACGTTTTACGTAACCGACTGATGAGGAGAAACGAAATGCCTGTATCTCACAATATGTCTTCTTGTCCTCTCAATGAACTGGATGAAGAAACTCTATATTACAGTCCAACTCATTAGTAATTCGCGTATATTCCGGAGCTATTTATGCCACCAACAGCAAGGGGCCACAAGTGAATAAGCAACAATCCACATCAGCATTCGCTGACTACTTCACAGAGAGTACCCACTGGTATAGCTCTGCTGAAGAGCGCACAACTGCTTTCTTAACCAATAAGACTAGGTGCACTGTTAGTAATTGAATCCATTTCATGAGTCTTGTAACTGAAACGAACCAGAGCAGTCGGTGAATGGGGCTAGAACCAGCACCCCACCGAACAGTAATCAACATCATCATCATCATCACCCACACATGTCCACAGCCCATAATACGCCCAGTCAGATATGAACACAAATCACACCGTACATACGTCTGTGCTACCAACACCCCAACTTGTCATCAAAAGGGAGAGAGTTCAGAAGATCTATCCACCGCGCAACAACCTGAAAAATCGTTATCCAACAGGCAACATGGTTGGAATAACGTATGGCTCACCTGTTTATTTGCAAATACAAGCAAGGTTGCTCCGGTCAAGCGTTCTTCCTGCAGCAAATTGGATAACTCGTCACGACAATCGTTCAGACGTAGGCGATCCGTACTGTCCACCACCCAGATCAGCGCATCCGTGGTTTCAAAGTAATTGCGCCAATAGGACCGCAGTGATTTCTGACCGCCCACGTCCCAGACGTTCAGTTTATATCTGTTGTATGAGTATGAGCATGCAGAGAAGGACCTCTGGTTACCCCATATGTTCCAGTGTTTGAATACTGAATCCCAAAGTTGGTGAAATGCTGTTAATATCTTCGCCGTTAAACTTTTTCACGATGGTGGTTTTGCCCGCATTGTCTAAACCCCTAGATCGAGAGGGAGAAAAATTCGTCGACAAGATAAAAAGAAAAAACTGAGCACAACTATTCAACTGTCAGTGCTCGGAATTTGGCTGCGTTGAAGTCGAACCAACCAATAACAGGTTAGCAGAACGGATTGAGATCAAACAGACAAAACTACGGAAAACGATTCAGGATGGTGGGGATAACAAAGAAACACTCGAACGCTACTCACTCCGAAAGTGAACCACACTCCACAACAGTCTAGGTCAACCCATTCATCCAGTAATACAAAACCCCTGGAACAGTCAGATGCATACCTAACTAATCAGTGTTCAGATCAAGTCAACTGAAATTCCGTTTCACTTTACAATGTATATCCTGGGTGGCGCGTAAGTTCGTATAGAACACACCGATCAGGGTGGGAGTTTTTAGACCAATGGTGTGAATGCACGCCTAATGCGGGCACCTTGCTAGCCTGTTCGCGATGCTCCACTGGTCTCAGATAAGCTTAAGTATTGAATGAACTGATCGGGAACAGTGTTTGTCTTTCATTTGACTGGCACTTCACCCTCCACCAGTGTGCAGCCAGCCACAGAGATCGGTATTTCGATCATGCCTGCACCGTGGTTTACTTCGCAGTAGGATTGAAGACAAACTTCAACAACTTGGTGAATATCGTGCGGTCGGTATTACGTGAACAGACTACTCCGACTCGTCTTGACAGCTCCGCCGATTGCCAGGATGCAGTGCGGTGTTTCAAGGGTGCTTGGCTTGGTGCAGTAGACGACGCATTTGTTTATGCGGTGTCCCTGTGGGAGCACTCTCAAAATCCCCGCCGCATTTGGAACGCTACTCAGAACAAAGCATGTTGGAAGATCAGTTCTTGGAGAGAATGCTATCAACAGTCCGGCATCAGCTTTGGGTTGTTCTCATCGCACATCCGATGATACTGGACCGGTTGGCTGCTGCAGTTCGTCCACTGCTGCCAGAGAACTCCCCGACAGTCGGCGGGTTGGGGGTGAGCGAACTGAGTGTACTAAATTACCTTCGAAGCGCATTGGAAAGGTTGACAAAAGAAGTAGCAGCTTCGAAGGTGAAGAAGGAGGGGAATCGTCACGACGTCTGTTACAGATGCGGTGGACGTGAACGCTGGGGAAGGTTTAGCCCACTGGGCAAGAAAAGTCGTACTGAAATAAACGTTTCACTGATTGTTTTTGTCTGGGAAGGGAGATCCGGTAATAGGGGCAGTTGATAAGGCAGCTGTTCAGGCCAGGTTAGAAATCAATGGTAGCTCAGAGGGCTGTTTGGTTGACGCTGGGGCTGCGATTTCATTGATTGGGTTACGGCCACGGGAGATTGTTTAGCTGTGTGCGATGGTCGTTCGAGCAGTCGGCGGTTTTACTCTCAAAGTTAATAGCCTGACAGAATATGGTGTCCAAATCAACGGTCACGTAGTCCATGAGGATGCGACAGCTACGACTAGTTTATATGAAAACAACCTTTCATCATTTCCCCGACGCACATCATACGTAATTATTGACTGTACTCAGGATCACTGTAAGGCGATTAGTTAACCATGGCCTGTACTACTATGTTATTATTCGTAGCGTTCAATCAAATTACCCATCAGCTTAAAGAGGTAAGCTTGCAAGGAAACAGGACGGATACTGACACACCAGTTGGAAACGAGAATTGAAATCATGGAAACAAATTTTCCGACCAACAGATTGGTTTCGATAGATTTTCAGTTTTGGCTTTACACTGTGTTTGTTTCACGAATTAAAAAACGGTAAGAAGACACGGACCTTTGCCTCGAGAAAATGTGAAGGCGTGATGTGAAATTAACGAGAATCATCATCATCATAGCTGTAGTCCACTAACGTCCACGCTACGCACTTACGTATACCTTCATCCTGTCATCGCACATTCAGGCAGTGTGAGTCATTTCACACGAAGCTTCACATCGACAATGCACTCCGGGTCACGCAATGGTGTCAGCTATAAAAGGTGATACCAACGTCATACCAAGATCGACATCCACATTGCACAGCACAATACTGTGATCTGCAAACAACGCCAGTACACTCGGTTCTCACATCACTCTCAGATGTCCTCCTTGTTTCTGTCGAATCAGAGGGTTTCTCTCATGCTCAGACGATATTCCGATATATATGCAGAGGGTAGTGATAAACACGTGATAATGGGAATCGGAGAGAAACGATATACGATCATGGCTAACCGGATTCACGAGTTTGTCCACATAAGCAATGATCACGTTGTCCACGGTAAGTGGCATGCCAATCGCACAGGTGCAGTATTATGTGGTCGAGGAGTGGATTGAGTGTTGACTCACGGACGGGGTGTATATTGTGCGAGGTAGACGGCAAATCTGGTGAGTGTGTCCAATGTGTCCGATTGAGGCATTGACGTGGTCATGTTTGGCGACAAGATGCAAGATGTGTTTTGTTGTGGTTGTGACATGACTGAGGTATGGGGGCAAGCAAGCAAGCGATTTGTGTGTCTCCTCGGTAGTATAGTGGTGAGTATCTCCGCCTGTCACGTGGAAGGCCCGGGTTCGATTCCCGGCCGAGGAGCGGCGTTTTCGCCATAGAACAACCGAGTCACCTGGACCACTGCTCAAACCCACAGCCGCATGGAACACTGTTGGCGCACAGCATTGTTGCGCAGTTGACTGCTAGTGAAACCGATCAACAGCTCGTTCGTTCGTTCGTTTAAGAACGTTTGAATGAGCAGACGACCGTTCTGATTTGGTGTGCAACGTTCTGGATGTCATATCCACTAAGCAACACATGGTTCACAAGCGTTGGAAATATCCGGTTCGTTAATGCCCTGATTTTTCGCACGTGTTTCAATGCCTATCGCGGTCATGTGAACAACAGAATGATGCGTCCAACTGTTCTTCGAACTGTGTCATCAGGCTAATCAGAAGAGGCTGCACGCAGAGTGAAAACAGCTCGAAAACTTTTGTTTTCATCCTGGCACGGTCGTCAAATTGTTATATGCCCGTTAAGAGGGAAAAAGGGAGTTCGTCAATAACCATCAATCGAGAAGATATAAAACCATTACAAAAGTGATGAAAAGGAAGGAAACAGCGTGGAGCGTTAATTTGATGTCCGGTCAGTCATTTTGCCTTCAATTGAGGCCTCTTTTTCGGAGACTGCGCAACCGCCGACTCTGTAACACAAGGGGGAAAAGCAGCGATCATTTCAATCCATGCTGCTACTGAATAGTGGTGTAAGTAGTATGGTACGACCGTCTTTCCTCAATGCAGTGGAAGCTTCGAAGGTGAATAAGGAGGGGAATCGTCACGACATCTGTTACAAATGCGGTAGACGTGAACACTGATGAAGGTTCTGCGCACTGGGCAAGAAAAGTCGAACTGAAATAAACGTTTCACTGATTGTTTTTCTCTGGGATGGGAGATCCGGTAGTATGCTGTGCCTTAGATCTCCATGAGATTCCCGCTGCAAAGTGGCACATTCGTGTCGAACGAGTTTGAAATTATGATGGTGTGAGAAAACAGCTGCTAGCAGAGCGTGATTTCGATCCACGGACCTCTGGGTTATGGGCCCAGCACGCTTCCACTGCGCCACTCTGCTGTGATCAAATGCGGCCTCAAACATGTAAACGAAACACATCAGCACCGCCTCTACTCTCATTATATTGACAGTGTTCATCAGCTTCGGTAGTTGAGGTCATTTTTAAATAGTTGTAACTCAACCGTGTGGCTGCTTAAATCACATCCTGTTTTAGGTTGCTCTGTAGCGCGCAAGCATGAATGCCTGTAACATTTGCGGACCAGCTTTTGGGCATTTTGGAAGCACCGGGGGACAGCGTATTTTTGCACTTTCTTCTTTAATCCCGTCAATTGCTTTTTTGTCCTGGCACTTCCATTTTATCACAACACTTATCTTTTTACCCTGCCACTTTTGTTTTCATCCTGGCACGGTCGTCAAATTGTTATATGCCCGTTAAGAGGGAAAAGGGGAGTTCGCCAATAACTATCAATCGAGAAGACATAAAACCATTACAAAAGTGATGAAAAGGAAGGAAACAGCATGGAGCGTTAATTTGCTGTCCGGTCAGTCATTTTGCCTTCAACTGAGACCTCTTTTTCGGAGACTGCGCAACCGCCGACTCTGTAACACAAGGGGGAAAAGCACCGGTTAGCCGTGGTTTAAAAGCGTATCGCGCGCGTTTCCCCAGTTTCGGTTTCGCCTTGCAGCTCCTTAGCTATGAGTGGTGGAAACATTTGAGGCGTGGTCCGACCTATGTTTGTTGAGATTGACGGGCCAATTTGACGTTTCCTAGTCCATATGGTATCGTCTGTCTTGTGTCGTCAGTATGTATCTGGATTTTGCTATTTTTGCTAACACTGAGCAATGCGCGTTTCTTGATTTCTGGTCTCTTTTTTTGAGGGATTTTAATCGATAACATTTTCGATAAGCGAACCTCATTGTTCATTCTTTTTGTACATGTGCGTTTCAACGTGATTTTTACAGGTTTTTTTGGTTTATTCTCCTTTCGATAATCGGACGTGTTGTTCTTCACAAACTCCTTATTTCGGTGTCGGCTAATGATACACTGAGTTTTCGTTTTCATTGCTCTACGGGTTTCCTGGTGTGAACAGAATGAGTATTATTCTGTTGGACTTTTCCATACATTTGTGGACCCAGTCATTTTAAACTTTCTGCTACAGTTCGTCCCTCGTGTCTGCTTAACTTTGGTTCCGTATTTCCATTTTCTCATCACTGGCGCAATGCATCTTTTTCTGTGTTCGCATATACGCTCAAAATGTATATATTTGCCTGTATTATTCCAAACTCCGTTCATCCGTTGGTTTTCAACAGCCTCTGATGGGCTACTCATTACTCAATAGATAGAAGGTGCTTTAAACATATTGGCTGTCATGCATTAGACACTATCACTCTAGTGGTCGCTTTGCTTTCCCAGACGATCCTCCTTCTCTGGTTCATCCGTTTGGACGGCATCTACGCTGCTGGATAGGAATCCCTTTAATCTGTTCATCGTATTTTAGACCTAGCAAATTACCCAGGCAACACTCATAGTTAGATATTGATTATTGTTGATATCGCGAACGCTTTGGTGGCCAAGCTTAAAGGGTACTAATTCGTGCACGTAAGCAGTATCTAAGGCGAAACGGTATCATGTACGGATTTCATGGATGCCGCCTTCCATTGTTATTTCATTTTTTCTACCGGATGTGCAAACTGGAATATGTTCCTGGTTGATACTGAAACCTAGTCCAACATCCTTCTGTCTACAGAAGACAAGTTGCCAAGCCTCTGTAACCTACAGCTTTGCGCCACAAGGGGCACTGTTGGATCTGCTGAAGCTCATCTAGTACGTTTGTCGCCTTCGTTTGGTATGATGCGGAGCAGTGAATTCGATGAGACGTGTTTGGTTTGTTTGTAAAAATCCGATCCTAAATTTGACTTTACCAGTCCCTACTGTGTGCAGTAAACGATCAAGGCGAATTTTGTACCATAACTACACAGTATTTACTGTCTTCCTTTTATAACTATCATTGCTTATCTAGTGAAACTTCCCATCTGGATATTGTTTGACATGTACCCACCTTCATCCACACCCGATTGTTTTATGAGCTCATTTCCCGTTGACTGGTGGCCGTTGGTGGATTCGTGTTTGGTTACTCCATTTTGAAAGCCTCCCTGTTGGATAACTTGTGTGTCCGATTAATTCACATTCATGTTGAGATAGCACATTAATTGTAATTTTACTCAATAATACGGTATAAATTCCAATCCTTTCGATCGCCTTTTTTGACGCTTTCTTTACTTGGAAGATAGTTCCGTTAACCGGACCGTCGGAATAAGCGTTATTGGAATTGTCGAGCACGCGTTACTGAGTGAATTACCCCTAATTCGCCTGGAGCGATTTAACAGTACTTTCATAACGAGGTTTCAAGTCACTGCTGGATTCGGATCTTCTGAATTATTCAATCACGTGCGCCCATTGATTCACGACCGACGAAAGTGCAGAAGAATCCAGATTGGAGAACCTCTCATACCTGATGAGTTTACGAATGTCAACACGTCCGACCCTCGGCATTGTGGTCTCGGGAAGTCCCGAACGCTTCGAAATTTTTCGAACGGATCCTCGTCTGTTGATGAAATGTGTCCTGTCCCTCAAACCCATCGCCCCAAACCCACCCTCTGCACTAGCAAACGGTCAATTGCCCCGTGATGCTCATGACGTTTTTAAGCTTGGCAAGTTACCTTCTGTTTCCTACGCTTCTATATACCAGGCTAGGGTTGATGATATTTGTGCTGTTTCCTATACTCGCGGTATGTTTTGGGCTCCGAAAGCTATGCAGAAATCTGGCTCCGTATAAGAACCATCAGATGAGGCAGATTGACCACCGCAAGTTCGTCCCGCCAGAATCTTCCACTCTGGAAGTCCTCGAGGCGCAGCTGAGGCACGAGGAAGTGTTATTTGCCGAAAAGGAGCATAAGCTGCACAGAAGAAGGCTTGAGCCTCAGCAGAGGTTGCTGGCTGTCCAAAAACACCCCGAACGAGTTGTTTCAGTCAAACTAAAGGAACTCGACGAGACAGGAACATTCCACTCACCAGCTCAGTTCAGTCAGGTGAGTAGCGTTATCCAGACGCTGGAAGAATCACACAAGTCACTAATACTGGTTGTAGGTCTGCCTAAGCTTGAGGTCGAACCATTTGGTGGGTCGCCAAGACGCTTTCATGGGTTTCTTAGAAATTTCGAAAATAATGTTGCAAACATATTGAATGATGGTAACCAAAGGTCTTCACATTTGATCTGTTATTTCCGTAGTAAGGCGAAGGAATCCATAGAGTATTGTGTGCTTCTACCTGGGTCGACAGGCTATAGAGAAGCTATAGAAATCCTCACAAGTCAGTTTGGTCACCCACATCAGATCGTTCCGTCTGTAACACGAACTGTTTGGTGGTCCCAAGTTAGGTGTAACGATTCACGTCTGATCGTTAAGTTACACGTAGCCCAAAAAACGGATCTTCAAAATGAGAACAAGATTGGATCCAACAATTTCTACGGTACTATCAACGAAATGCATCAATAGCTACAAAAGGCAAACTTCAATCGTTCGCGACGATAGTCTCGTCCAGCAAAATCAACAGCTTCTCAACAGGACCAACAAGGTCAAAGGTGAACCGACACACCAGCAGACCAGGACAGGAATGGCCACTCGCGCGGCGGACATTTAATGACATATTAGTTCAATAAAACAAAATGTGGTGGGTGAGATAGTGGGAACAAGTGTCAGGTTAGTGGGGAAAATGGGGAAAGCAAACGATAGGAACGAATTTTCTCAGTTCGTGGATCAAGGAATTTACATTAGTTGCTTTTGATTTGGATGGTCTCAGACGTTTAGCCACCCAAATGCGAGCATGCAACATCACGCTGTTGCAATTTGGTAGGTCGGGAGAGTTAGAAGGGTCTACTAATTTGATCCGGGTGGTTGAACGATTGCCAGAGGTCTACAGGAAAGGTAGGCTGATATGGCTGTCTGCATAATGATCTCCAGGAAGAAGCCCACCTTCGCCGATTTATTAACCTTTATTGAGAAAAGAATATCTGTAGCCACTAGTGAATATGGCCAACTAGTTAGGCTGATCCGAAGTCCACTACTAGCTCTTTGGATGCGACTAACCTCAAGAGGTCCAGACGCCATGCTAACGTGACGACCATCAGCTTGAATAACCAGTCTGTCCGTTGTCCCTTGCACAGAGGTGACCATGACCTTACAAACTGTATACACTTCGTTGCCGAATCGTCTGAACAGCGTAGGAATACAGTCAGACTCAATCGACGGAGTTTTATTTGTTTGAAGGCCAACCATGTGGCCAAGTCATGTAGAGTCCGTGTTGAGTGTCTAAGGTCTGGTTGTGGTGGGCGTCACCATACTCCGACACATGATGACGTGTTATCACGTATGCCCAAGACAAATGAAGAGGTTGAACGACGTGGTGCAACTTCTACCATTCCAAATGGTGTTCTTCTTGGCTTTCTAACTGTTCGGTTAGTGAGCCAAACATGCGCCACTGCGACGTATGCATTTTTGGTGATGGTTCGGATATCACCGTAGTAGACGAAAGAGCAGCTGGTAAACTCGATTTACCGAACATTCTCTGTCGACTCTCTATTCGCACTCTGTACTGTACTCGTATGATACCATGTCAACGAGTGACATTTGAGGTTCAATCGCTGGACAAGGCGAACACCATCTGTTGATAAGTTACCGGCTGCGCAGATCGACAGACCATCCCCGTTGGAGTTGCGACAGTGGGCTCACCGAACACGAATTGACTTTCCCGTTATCCTAGACAAAAGTATACGGGGTTCTCATCGGATGCGGTATTCCCGAGGCTCATTAGGTATTGAATCAAAGAATAGGAACCAGAAAAGAACCGTATACTGTTAGAACATTCCTTGGGTGGAGCCTCAGGGGTGCAATTCCTGCTGCACCTGGAATGCCCAAGTGTGTGAACCACGTTGGTGCGCGGCTGGTGTCATTGGAGGACAAAATTAAAGTTCGAGCTAGAATTCGGTGAGCAGGAAACCTCGGAAAAAAGAGCCCTAGTTAAGGCGGGGGCTTCTCTATCCCTTTAGGAGGGTCACTAAACAATTGGATTCCCAGTGCGCAGAGAAGAGGCAGGGTAGAAAGATAAGTGTTGTGATAAAATGGAAGTGCCAGGACAAGAAAACAAGTGACGGGATTAAAGAAAAATGTGTAAAAATAGGCTGTCCCCCGGTGCTTCCAAAATGCCCAAAAGCTGGTCCGCAAATGTTACAGGCATTCATGCTTGCGCGCTACAGAGCAACCTAAAACAGGATGTGATTTAAGCAGCCACACGGTTGAGTTACAACTATTTAAAAATGACCTCAACTACCGAAGCTGATGAACACTGTCAATATAATGAGAGTAGAGGCGGTGCTGATGTGTTTCGTTTACATGTTTGAGGCCGCATGTGATCACAGCAGAGTGGCGCAGTGGAAGCGTCCTGGGCCCATAACCCAGAGGTCCGTGGATCGAAATCACGCTCTGCTAGCAGCTGTTTTCTCACACCATCACAATTTCAAACTCGTTCGACACGAATGTGCCACTTTGCAGCGGGAATCTCATGGAGATCTAAGGCACAGCATACTACCGGATCTCCCATCCCAGAGAAAAACAATCAGTGAAACGTTTATTTCAGTTCGACTTTTCTTGCCCAGTGCGCAGAACCTTCATCAGTGTTCACGTCTACCGCATTTGTAACAGATGTCGTGACGATTCCCCTCCTTATTCACCTTCGAAGCTTCCACTGCATTGAGGAAAGACGGTCGTACCATACTACTTACACCACTATTCAGTAGCAGCATGGATTGAAATGATCGCTGCTTTTCCCCCTTGTGTTACAGAGTCGGCGGTTGCGCAGTCTCCGAAAAAGAGGCCTCAATTGAAGGCAAAATGACTGACCGGACATCAAATTAACGCTCCACGCTGTTTCCTTCCTTTTCATCACTTTTGTAATGGTTTTATATCTTCTCGATTGATGGTTATTGACGAACTCCCTTTTTCCCTCTTAACGGGCATATAACAATTTGACGACCGTGCCAGGATGAAAACAAAAGTTTTCGAGCTGTTTTCACTCTGCGTGCAGCCTCTTCTGATTAGCCTGATGACACAGTTCGAAGAACAGTTGGACGCATCATTCTGTTGTTCACATGACCGCGATAGGCATTGAAACACGTGCGAAAAATCAGGGCATTAACGAACCGGATATTTCCAACGCTTGTGAACCATGTGTTGCTTAGTGGATATGACATCCAGAACGTTGCACACCAAATCAGAACGGTCGTCTGCTCATTCAAACGTTCTTAAACGAACGAACGAACGAGCTGTTGATCGGTTTCACTAGCAGTCAACTGCGCAACAATGCTGTGCGCCAACAGTGTTCCATGCGGCTGTGGGTTTGAGCAGTGGTCCAGGTGACTCGGTTGTTCTATGGCGAAAACGCCGCTCCTCGGCCGGGAATCGAACCCGGGCCTTCCACGTGACAGGCGGAGATACTCACCACTATACTACCGAGGAGACACACAAATCGCTTGCTTGCTTGCCCCCATACCTCAGTCATGTCACAACCACAACAAAACACATCTTGCATCTTGTCGCCAAACATGACCACGTCAATGCCTCAATCGGACACATTGGACACACTCACCAGATTTGCCGTCTACCTCGCACAATATACACCCCGTCCGTGAGTCAACACTCAATCCACTCCTCGACCACATAATACTGCACCTGTGCGATTGGCATGCCACTTACCGTGGACAACGTGATCATTGCTTATGTGGACAAACTCGTGAATCCGGTTAGCCATGATCGTATATCGTTTCTCTCCGATTCCCATTATCACGTGTTTATCACTACCCTCTGCATATATATCGGAATATCGTCTGAGCATGAGAGAAACCCTCTGATTCGACAGAAACAAGGAGGACATCTGAGAGTGATGTGAGAACCGAGTGTACTGGCGTTGTTTGCAGATCACAGTATTGTGCTGTGCAATGTGGATGTCGATCTTGGTATGACGTTGGTATCACCTTTTATAGCTGACACCATTGCGTGACCCGGAGTGCATTGTCGATGTGAAGCTTCGTGTGAAATGACTCACACTGCCTGAATGTGCGATGACAGGATGAAGGTATACGTAAGTGCGTAGCGTGGACGTTAGTGGACTACAGCGTCCTTCAAACTGTGCCGCTGTTATCATTATTCACAGCTCAGCTGTCGTGGCGACCGTTTCAGATGCAAACCAAATCAGACCTTGGAAGTACCTATGACGATCTTGGTTTGGGAAACTCTTGTTTACTGTGTGTATCGCAAGATTTTATTTTGGTTTTGAAGTCCCAGTGTTTCAGAACGCCTCCGGTCTCATTTCCGGGCTGCACAAGGGAATTATTTATTATGTAAATTTCCATCTGTACAAAGCCATCATCGGTCATCATCGTGTGGAGTTCCCATTTTTGTTGAGCTATGCATATTGATTCAATGGAAATCACTGACAGTGTTCTCGAATGGAAAAGCGTCTCTTCTGAATTTGTGCGCCGCCACTGCCCAAAATCCGAAGAGGAACTCTTGATGAGTGTTCTGTTCAGGAGTGGATTTCCGGTCAGATTGATTGGAGTTCACTGCAAGAAACGAGTAACTACATTCCAAGCCCAATCAGCGCGGAAGTATAAGTTTTTTTCAACTCTCCTTACACAGGAGACTACACTATTACCGATGTAAGTCGAAGGTTCGAATCTGACATCGATCGCACGTATCCCGCAGCGGAATTGCGTTTGCTGTTTTCCACCCGCCGGATTAATCTACATTGCCCCGATCGTTCCTCCTCAGAAAACTCCACCTCTCATGTCATCTGTCAGTTGACTTGCAGTTGTGGTGACCCATACCGTGACAGAACGGACGGAAACTTGCGATAATGTAGGGCGGGGCACATCCCCAAGTGGCTATCGCAAACACTGACTCGACATGGGTCAGCACACCAACACTCGAACAGAAATCCGGCATCTTCGATCACGAAACACTTAATCACAACCAAGCCACGTGGTTGATCCCGTCACTTCGTGGTCCTATTGTGCAATCGCAACGCTAAAGTGTTGGCGCTCTCCGAAGCGCTGTTAAACAAAGTCACGCACCGGCCCTCTGTTGGCAAAAGGTGCTGACGCAATCAAGTTCGTTACCGTGGCAGTAAACCCTGATTGCACCCATGTGATGTTGGTTCATTTCACTGCTTTTCCGCCATGCGCTTAACCTGTGTAACCGTATGTTTTGTGTAGTCGACTGATGAGAATAAACGAAATGCTTGCATCTCGCAGTTTGTATTCTTGCCGTTTTCATAAACATGGAAGTAAGCCGTTACAAGGCTTCCTCGAGTGCATGTTCTACAAATAAGCTCCACATACTCTAGAGTAGCTCAAAATGGCTATAGGTTTGAAATGCAGTGCACCCTCTGAAAGTGTTTCGGGTCATGTACTACTATTGTGCCTGTGAGAACTGTTCTTACATACGCGAACATGGACAATCGTTCGAGGTTCTGTTGTGTAACATGGCTTACATACTAGTACTTTCATCTCTGTTTTCCATTGCGCCACAATAATGTTGACCTGTCAGTAGAACTGCATATTCCTGGCGGTTATTGTTAACCCCATATACATGGTCGACTCAATCAGCTCCGACTGTAATGCGGAAACTGAATAATCTTAATGTCTCCACCTCGAGCATACTTTCAGCAAAATCTTGACCTTGGCAAGGATATGCACTACTGACGGTTTCTAACAAGAGTGAAATCCGAACCCAGTGCTCGTTTTCAAAGGAGATTGGTTGGAAAGTGTGTTTCAGTAAGAAATCCGTGATCAAATATGAGTGCTGTTCAACTTGAGATCAACAAAATTAGAGAGAACTCACCATCAGTATATAAGGAGAAATGTGATGAATAGTTGGTGAGTTGGCTAATTTCCAGTCGAACATCACACACATTGGTTGTTATAACCCTCTCCCGCACATGCGTTTCACTGAAAGTTAGTCAGTGAGCCAACCGACTTATGCCTGTGTTGTACGAAACCAACGGCTGAGTTTCTAGAGTTTTCACTTACTTGAATTCACGAGTGAACAACACTCCTAGTCGGCCGATTTTTTCAGAGACTGCGGTAACAGCACAGCAGAATCTCCTGCTCAAGTTGCAGCGGGAATCTCATGGAGATCTAAGGCACAGCATACTACCGGATCTCCCATCCCAGAGAAAAACAATCAGTGAAACGTTTATTTCAGTTCGACTTTTCTTGCCCAGTGCGCAGAACCTTCATCAGTGTTCACGTCTACCGCATTTGTAACAGATGTCGTGACGATTCCCCTCCTTATTCACCTTCGAAGCTTCCACTGCATTGAGGAAAGACGGTCGTACCATACTACTTACACCACTATTCAGTAGCAG